>PITA01012925.1:0-59573 GCA_004023965.1 Spilogale gracilis
GGGGGGAGGAGAGTCTGAGAAGTAAAAACTGGCAGTGATCGTGAATACTGTCCAAGAGACCGACCCCTAACCAGGGACATACTAATCAGTCCATGAAGGGGCTACTGCTCTAAAGTGAAACTGGATGCATTAAGATGTTGACTTCATTTGCTATTAAAAACACCCAACTGACTACTCTTTCCTATTCCATGTGTACAACATGGCCTTCAGATTATAATTTTTCATGTGTATGTTTTTCTTAAGGAAAAAGGAGACATGTAGACACGACAGATGAGTGTCTGATCCCCATGACAATTATAAAACTGGTATTCTCTTTTGTAAATTAAGTTTCTGAGTGTTTGTAGGCATAAATTGTACTCCCCAAGTTTGTTCAACGCAGAGTAATCAAATTTGTTTTCTGTACTTGTTTAGTAGTAACTACACCAAGATTGATCCTTCTTCAGTCTTTCAATTTCTACTCATTCCTGCTAGAGTTAAATATTACATATGTTCAAACCTTTTATCTTTAGAACAAAACACTATATTAAATCATGTCCAACTCCAACTACAGATCTCTGGCTGTTATTTAAAAGAATGAATAGTCCAGTCTGGGGACCTCACTAGCTCAGTCAATAGAGCATGTGACTCTTGATATCAGAGTAGTGAGAGGTTGTTGGGAGTAGAGTCTACTTTAAAAAAAAAAAAAGAAAGAAAGAAAAAAAAATGAATCATGACCATTTGTACACTGTGACTATTTCCACACTACATGATCACTACTTAACTAAATTTGACCTAAGGTAGGTCATTAACAACTTCTCTAGTACGAAATACTATGAATACTTTTTAGTCCTTATCTAATTTTATCTCTGAAAAAATAGTTTATCACTTCTTTTTCTTCTTGAAACAGCATCTTACCTTGGCTTAAGTGATAGTACACTCCTGATTTTCATTCTACCTCAAAGACCTTCTTTGGTGTACTGTACAGATTCTTCCTCCTTTTGGATTCTGCACTTGGTTTTCCTCCCAACCCCCACATTTTCCCCCAGTGATTTCCCATCCCTACAGTTCCCATCCACAGGCTGATTCCTGTCAAATCTTTATTCCCAGTACAAATCTCTCTGCAGACATGTATAAATTTTTCTTTCTATGACATTTTCATTGGGTCATTCCAAAGATAATTCAGACTCAATTAATTGCTTTTCTGATTTTCTGTTTCTCCACTGTGATGTTTAAGCAAGAACCTGTCTCACTTGATCTTTATATCTCCAATGCCTGGCACAAGGGTATTTAATAAATACTAAGGGGGAAAAACGAAGGAGGGAAAATAGGGAGGGAGGGAAGGAGGGAGGGGAGAAGGACATTCCCCAAAGGAAGGAATCCCCAGAAATACCTATGACAGCACAGCTTTCCAATCAAAACAGTTATATAAGTAAATACACAAAAATACAATGTCCACAAGAAGAGGAATCTTTTGTTTTTTCACTCTAGTAGTCCTAGTACTTGGAACCATGGTTGGCACAAAATAGGTATAGACAGCATTGTTGAGCAAATGAACAAAACTGAATTTTACTCCTACGCTTTATTTTTATAAGCTTTATAAATGCTTTCTTTTAAACTATATATAGAAATTTGACAGCAGCTGGTTTGAAAAACCTTCTAACAATTCATACAGCTTATTCAGCCCTCCTCCCACTTGGCTACTTCCCAGCCTCTACCTAGTATCCTCCATTCTTATTTTCCACGATTACTCTTCCAGAATGGAGCGCCTTGCCACACTCTGCCACTCCTGTCCCGTTCTTGAATTAGATCAGCACTAACCTACATCCAAGAAACACGTTCCATCCCCAATACTTGCCACCCTACTCCATAGAGCCACTGTTCTGATATGAACACATTATCCAATAACTTCTAGTTTTTCTAAAAGCATCCTTTTACCTGCTTTCTTCATGAAACTTGACATTTTCCTGGTGGTAATTCTCTTCAACTCCTTACTTATTTCTGAGACTCACAGGGTAAAGCAGCACATGTTTTATATATATACTATGACTTCTCAATCACCTCTTCCGTTCTAGTTCTAATAATAAACACATTTACTATACAGAATTATAGCTCTCATATTATGTGTTAGGTTATTATTTGAAAGATTTTATATATTTATTCATTTAACTCTCTAAATGACTCTATAAAGTAGATACTATTTTTCTCATTTATAAAGAAACTGAGGCACGGAACAGTTAAGTAATTTTTGCAGGGCCACACGGCAAGTGATAGAAACTGGTTTCGATCCCAAGCAGCTTGGCTCCAGAGTCCATGCTCCAAGCTAGTGTACACTGACACTTGAGTACTTGCAATCATCTTCCGCTAACATCTGGATGTATTTAAAATTTCCTTAATGACTCTAGCACCTGGATCATTCAATATGCTTCTCTTCTTCCCCATTCCATCACAATCTTTTGCAAGTCATGACCACATGACACTCATCCTATGGTATTCATTCACAATGATAATGATTTTACCATGTAAGTGTGAGAGATCTTCCATGCCAGTGAGTTAGATCTATGCAAACCCACACAAAAGCAACACCATGTTTTGGCTCCTCTTAACTTCTAAAACTGCTCTAGCTCTAAAATCTAAAACACTAATTTTCCTCTCTGCGCAGAGTCAATTTTCCTTCAGGTTCTTTATTTTCTTAACTAGAAAAGAATTTGTTCTTCATTATCCCTGTGTTTCCAATCCCTTGGGCTTCTCTCAGTTATCCAATTCCATTGCTCCCATTCCCAATTTATATGCTTCTCCATCTAGCTTGGTCAGCCATTTTTAAAAAGGCATTTAGAAACACCCTAGATCATGGTGCCTGGGTGGTCAGTTGGTTAAGCATCCAACTCTTGGTTTCAGCTCTGCTCAGGATCTCAGGATCATGAGGTCAAGCCCTACATTGGGCTCCATACTAGGGAAGAGTTGGCCCGAGACTCTTTCCCTCTCTCTTGGCCCACACCCAACCCCCGCCGTGCTCTCTCTCTCTCTCTCTCTCTCTCTCTCTCTCAAATAAATAAATTTTAAAAAAATAAAGAAAAGAAATACCCTAGATCACTGGTTTCCAGAAGTCACTGCCATTCTGTTATAAAATGTTCTTTTTTGAACCTTAATGAAAAAAACAAGGACAATACAGGAAACTTATAAAGCTAAACACAGTCAATTTCAAAATCTTGTATCTGAGATTATGTCCTTCCGTTTTTTATGTGTCAAAATGTCCTTTCTTTTATGAAATGAGAGAAGTAGATAACAGAGGTTTTGGTTTGTTTTTGATTTTTGTATTAAAAACTGCAATTCTGGGGCGCCTGGGTGGCTCAGTTGGTTAAGCATCTGCCTTTGGCTCAGGTCATGATCCCAGGATCCTGGGATTGAGTCCCACATCAGGCTCCCTGCTCAGGGGGAAGTTGGCTTCTCCCTCTGCCTCTGCCTGCCTCTCTGCCTACTTGTGCTCCCTCTATCAAATAAATAAATAAAATCTGTAAAAAAAAATTTTAAAAATTAAAACTGCAATTCTAGATCAGACCTCAAATCCAGTACCTTTCCTTGTTTTGTTTTGTTCCCCCCCGACCCCCACCCAGTTTGTGTACTGGCCCACAAAAATCTAAAAATTTGCAAGCCACTGCATTTGATTACTTTGCCCACTGGTTGGTGCTGCTCTTCATACTTTCCCAATCTCCAGTAACATACCAGTTTTCTTCAATCTCCCCTAAACTGCCAAATATATTATGAAGCAAAAGAAACAAAAGTCCAGGAAGTCACTGATAACAGTTGAGACTAAGACAGTGCTTTGAAAAACTGCCTAAGAAATAAGAAACCACCTTTCATGCTGGAACAGAGACACATACAATCATTAATCTAAGTAATGTCATCATTACATCCATTTGAATGAGACTATCAGATGCTTTGCCAAAATTAAAACATAGAATTCATGACACCTTTCAATCTGCATTAAGTTTAACTACTTCTCCAAACAAAAATGAAGAAACAATTTTACTCCTGCTACCCACGTTTTATGACCTAACTAATATTTTCATTTTTTTTTAAGTCTTTTATTTATTTGACAGAGAGAAACCCAGCTAGAGAGGGAATACAAGCAGGGGGAGTGAGAGGGAGAAGCAGGCTTCCTATAGAGCAGGGAGCCTGATGCAGGGCTCAATCCCGGGACTCTGGGATCTTGACCTGAGCCGAAGGCAGACGCTTAACAACTGAGCCACCCAGGAGCCCCCTAACTTCTATTTTTAATATATACTTGATAATATGAGAAATATTTAATTGGTTAACACATATGACCATGCTGCAGGCTGAAGTGTGTTCCCTAAAAGGATACAATGAAATCCTAATCCTGATATTTGTGAATGGGCCTTATTGGGGAATATTTGGGTGTTTTAAGATGTAATTAGTTAAAATGAGATCATACTGGATTAGGGTGGCCCCAAATCCAGTCACCGGTGTTCTTATAAGAAGGCCTGGTGAAGACACGTAACCAAGAGAGAATGCCAGGTGAAGACAGAGGCAGAGTTTAGAGGGATGCACCTCCAAACCAACAAGAGCCAAGGATTACCAAGATGCTACAAGAGGCAAGGAAGGATTCTTTCCTGGAGCTGCAGAACATGGCCCTACCAAGACCTTGATTTCAGTTAGCTAGGCTCCAGAACTCTGAGAGAATACATGTTGAGGTTTTTAAGCCATCCAGTTTATGGTACTTTATTACAACAGTCCTATGAAACTCACACAAGCCATTAATAAGAATGAGAAAGGACACAGAACAGATATTATTCAGGCCATCAGTGAACTTCAGAAACAAAAAGCAAAATGACTTATCTGTAACCTTAAATTACTTGATTATATTTCATAACTTAGTTTCACTTGACAAATACTAGATATCCCTCCAAAAATACTTATTCTTTTCACTTTGAAACTTAGATTTCTTACAACAGGGTTCATGTTGTTTTTAAAATTATTTACCCTATCAGGTAATAGGCATTAAGGTGGGCAGGTGGTGTAATGAGCAGTGGGTATTGTATGCAACTGATGATTCATTAAATTCTCCCGAAACTACAAAAAAAAATTATTTACCTCAACATAATTGAAATAAATCTAGTAATCTTGTGATTTAAAAAAAAAAGAGGGGGGTATACTTGAAAGCTGAATAAGATGGTATAAATACGACTTTTATGACCCAAAAAAACCTGGGTTAGTATCTAGTCACCTACTAGCCATGTCACAAATTTGGAAAGATCCTCAACATCCCAGAATCCGCTATTATATTTTGCTTTAAAAGGAGGGAGGGAGGCATAATGGTTACCTCATAGTTTCTAACAAAGAGAAAAATGAGTCATTTGGTAAATGTTTCCACTTCTCAAAAGAAATGCAAAGATTTGTAGGATATTTGAAATTTATGTTAAAGTCCTTGAGGAAAGTGGGATGGTATCTGAGGTTATTTAGTAGTATCATGAATAGACTGAAGATGATATAAATTGATAGAAAAACTAAAAGAAGAGGCTGTAGAGCGATGGCAACACAATTTGTAAGTGCTGGCAGCAATGTGAAGCAAGGATAAATATAGTCCTCCTCAAATAACAGCTTGACTGTACTAACTACTCAATAAAAGTGTACAAAAGTGAAGGGGGAAGGTCAGGACCACCTGAAATACATTTATAATAGAATGAATGTCTCCAAATGCAAGAATGGGTTAACAAGGCACCAAAGCAGAAGAAATGTCCTAGACTATAATAAGACTGTATGGAGTAGTAGAAAGGAGGAATTTGTACCTTAGTAATTGAGAGAACAGATTAAGAAAGTAAGCCATTGGAAGATGGCGTTCATAGACATACTAACCATATAGAAGAGTGTTTAAATCACTTTTGGTATCAGAAAGAAATTACATTATAAAGCATCTCCTTTAGTCTGTATTTTGACTAAGTACCAAGGAAACATCTTGTGAGTAACCACAGAAGTTAGGAAACACATTTTTAAATAACAAGAGCTAATACTGAATGAATGTTAACTGTATAACTGTATGACAGGCATTGTTCTAAGTGCATGTGTTAACTAATTTAATCCTCATCAATAATCCTATGAGTTAGATGTTATTATTCCAATTTTGCAGGTAAGGAAACTAACACACAAAGAGGTTAATTTGTCCATCACATTAAAAGGCAGAATCAGAATACCGAAAAACTTGTTAAATAGAATGTTAGCTGGCAGACTGCCGAAATGTAACTGTCATTGAAAATAAGTTTCACTATTTCTTCCAATTAAACCATTAATCCCTAAAGAAAATAAATTTACATATTTTTCTAATTTTTTTTTTTATGTTCCAGACTAGGCCTGATTTCCTTTGAGAGCTTCCAAGCTTGATATATTTTATGATATGTACCCTCAAGCCATTTCAACTCAGTTGTGTATTCGAGTTTTTATCAAAAACAAAACTCTTCTCTCCCCCTATCCCCCAAAACCATGAAATTTATTTTTTACATGGTTTTCCTCTAGGAGAACTGGAATAATTGCATCAATTTAAAGATATCGATAGACACAACAAGCACCTCCTGAATTCTTCAGTGAACAAGCCTGTCTCATTTCTTTTAATGGCTATATACCAGAGTTTAACGTATCAGGCTGGGCAACTACTTAAATACAACTTCAAACACATGAACAAATCTTGTTTTTAAACGTATCTTTAATTGCTTCTGCAAGCCAGTCTTGCAACATTTTACCAGATATTATGTAACTTTGCGTTGTGTTGAGGGGACTAAATCCTAAAAAGTTACTTAAACGTGTTTTCTCAAACAATAATCTATCAACTCTATAAACTACCTACACCTAAGGCTGTTTCCTACCACGAACTGACAAGTTGCCTTCCGAAGGTTTCTTAACCCTCGAGGGTGTAAGGAAAGTAGTGACACCCAGACCTCTCTCTTATAGTATCTCGCCAGCCCTGCCCCTTTCTCATTTCCCCAAGCGGCGTGCGAAACTCTTTCGAGGCGAGGCCAAGACCTCGGTCTTTCTTAAAGAGAGCAACTTGCTGCCAAGAATTTGGTATTTGCCTGAATGGGGGTGGGGAGCCAGACACCGGGAGAACAGGGACACGATCCGGCTGGTCTTCACTACACGGACCCTTCTCCCTGAGGACCAGAGGAGTCACCGAGGCACCGGACACCGCGAGAAGCAGTGGGTCAGGGTCAGCAGCTCTCGGGGAAGCACTTAAAGTCCTTCAAGTTGCAAGATAGAGCAGAGATACCGGACTGAGGAGAGGGGAGCTCCCAGGCGCAGCGCTGCCCAGGGTCCTGCCAGCAACGCCCCCGGGGGAGGTGGAGCGGCTCTCCGGCCCGGCCCTCTTCCCGAAGGAGAGTGATGAAGACCGAAAGCCAACCCCATGACAGATTTTCAGCCCCCTTAACCACATTCACGCCCTGAACAGCCTCGGAACAATCGGGGGAACAGCACCCGGGGGGGGGGGGTCTGTATTTTACCTTGTGTTACGGTATCAGCCGACCGCCATGTTTCACAGAAGCCCGGGTCGCCCGGGCTCCCGTTTACCCGAAAATATCGCGAGAACCAAAGCGACAACCACCGCTGAAAACGTCTGATGGGAGACAGTGTAGACTTCTCGCGATATTCCCTTTGCTTACGAAGTGCTCCGTGAACGTAGAGGTGTGGTTAAGATGAAAGGGTGTGGCTAAACAGAACGTAGACTGAAACAGAGTTTAGGTGTAACCACGTGGTCGGTAAGCAATGGACTTATCCTGGAAGGGCTGAGTTACCTTCAGACGGATAGTTATCGGCCACAGCATGAATCTCACTCAAGTCCTCACTCGTTCGTTGCTAATGAGGGATTTGAGAGCAGGATTTATCATTTGCAACATTAATGCGTCTCTCATCTACAACACGTTTTGTGCCTTCTGTTTTAGTCTCCTTTTTTCCCGTCAAGAACGTTGAAACTTACTTTTCCAAACATAGGCAATGCTTTTAATTATTTATTCAATGTTTCTCTTGACTTCCAGATAGTAAACTCCCTAAGAAAGCAGGTCCTCCTCACCTTTATATCGCCAATACCTCTTATGCACTCAAATGTTTAAGAAAATTAATACTTCATCTTTTCCTAACCTTTTGTAGTATAAGAGGCAGTAAAGGGGAATATGGAAAGAAAGGTTAATGGAAACTGTTTCAGAGTAAGCCCAGATGTAATCAAGTTTTCCAAACATTGAGATTTTAATTTTGTATCGATTTTGGTCAATTTATTGACCAAAAGTCTTAACAAAAGCATAATAACTAACGTTTATACAACACTTTTCTCCAGTAAGTACTGTTTTAAAGTTTTACTTGCCTTATCCTATTTAATCCTTAGAAGTATATAAAGATTGTTGGTAAAATATTATTTACCAATAAATATGGAAATTGAGTCAAGTGACAATTAAATGATTTACCCCATGGTCAGAATGCTGGGAGAGGCAGAGAAATCTTGACCACATTACTAAACTGCCCTTGGAAGGAGCAAGTCACACCATTTTATTTAGTGAATTAACATTTATTGAAATAAAAAATTTCACTAAATTGAAACTGTCCTAGAAAATAAAAGTAGAGAAAGGTTTCCACCAGTGCAATTTCATTTCTAGACTTTTCACGGGTTAGTCCTTCTTCACATATTTAAGAAGAAGCTTATTGTAGTGGGTAAGAGGGTAGACACTGGGGCTAAAATTTCCTGGGTTAAAATTCCAGTAGAACTATTTATTAGCATGTGACCTTGGGCATATTATTTCATCCTGCTTTCTCACCTGCGAAATGGCATGATAATATCTCATATGGTTATGAGGCCCGAGTTAATAAATATCTAAAATGCTTCTTTACCTTAGCCCAAAGGTACCAGCAGCCCTTCCTTCTTTGTGGGTCTAAGATTTTATGGGCTCTTGCTTGGATGGAAGCTGGCTATTGTTCACTTAGTTACACCTGATTACTGGTCTGGAGGGTAATCTACTTTCAGGGTAATAACTCACGTGTAAGAGTTGGATTTCCCAGTACTGCAAAACTGACTAATTTGATCCTGTTTATTTAAAAAACAACTCACTATCTTCCAAGGTACTAAATGAAGACAAAATTAATTTCCCCTCAAGATTGAACCTCAGCTTAACTTTAAAGAGGCGTGAATACTTAATCCCATGTTGTTGGTGGCGGGTTTATATCTGGAAAACAATTTGCTTCCAAAGGAAAAAAAGCCATTCTATTATACCTTACCTGCAGATAAGGTATGAGATAACCACGAGATAGGTTTTAAACTGGAATTTAAACTGGTGCTAAACAACCTGTATTTTGTACAGATGCTCAGGCTATTTTTTTTTTCTTTATAGTTTGAGTAAAAGTTTTAGCAAGTTAGCAGCAAAATTAAGATATATATATATATTGCTATATATATATTTCTATATGAGAGCCCCACAAACATCTCAAATTCAGTGTATTCTCAAGTAGATCTTATTATTTCTTCTCTTCTGTGCCTAGGAAAGTCAAAGGCATGACTAACCTCCAATTCAATCAGATTAGATTCCTCTGTGTCTCCTCCTGCTTCTCATTAGCTCCTAACCCTCATGACCAGACAGTTCCTTTTATAAGACTATTCTCAGTTTCATGGTATACACCAGACCTGCATTTTTACTTGCTTTGATTATAGGTCATTATCAATGTTAAATTTAAATTTTAGTATTTACATTTTTAAACATTGTGCTTTATACTTTTTTTAAAGAGGGCATGCATGTGAGTGGTGGGGGAGAAGCAAAGGGAGAGGAAGAATCCCAAGCAGGCTCCTTGCCCACCGCAGAGTCCTTCATAAGGCTCAGTCTAGCAATTCTGAGAATCATGAACTGAGCCAAAATCAAGAGTCAACTGCTTAACTGAGCCACGCAGGTGTCCCGTGCTTTACACTCTTAAATAATTTCGTCATCTTCCAAGTTGGGACTTAAATATCTGAAATCACTTTTCATGTGCCAAGTTTGTATATCAGCTAATGGATAAATACTGTAGGTCTGTTTATACTGGCAGTATTTGCCATTTAATATAGCTATTTCAATAGTTACCATCAAGATCTGTAAAGTATTGTGCAATATTTCAGTATGACTAATAATGGATCAAAGAGACCACAGATCACTCAACTGAACCTGTGACCTGACCATTCATGGAACAAATGTTCACTGAGTACCTTTTATGTGACAAGTGGTGTGTTAAGTATAGAATATGACCTAGTGACAAAGCAGATAGCCTGGCCCTCATGGAATTTATACTACATTGGGGTACACAGTTACCAAATAATAAACCCCAAAACAAATATGTGACTGTGGCTGATCATTTATTTTAACAGTTATTAACACATCATTATCTTAATAGTTATTAACAATGTATTATTTGTGTTCAACATATTTTATTAGTCTCCATGAATTTCAACATAAAACTATCTAGCTGAAATTTGTATTTTATACAATATCATTCTCTACATTGATTACAATATTTGAATCTGACATTTTACTTTTAATTTCCAGATATTCTTTCACTAATATTTTTATCTCTGCATCATATATTGTCTCATCTACTTGAATAGCTATTTTTGTGGACTGTCAATATTTTAAAATAAACTGTACCTCTTTTATATTTCTTAAGACTTTTAAACACATTACTAATTTCATGTTAACAGTGGATGAAATTATATAAGGGCCAAGGACATAGCATTATTACTTTTTAATGCACTATATTAAATTAAAAAGAGGCAGCATTTTAACTCATATGCTGTAGATAGTCAAATTTTGATTTCACTAATATGATATAAATAGAAATGTCTGCAAGCTTTATCACCTATCAAGCTCAAGTGCCTTTAGGCAGATGGCATATATGTCTCATCCAAAAGTTTTGAAAGTCAGTCAAACTTCTTTAAAACACTGTGCTGCTGGGTGTGGTGCATAAACAATAAATCTTGGAACACTGAAAAAATAAAATATTATAAAAAAAAATAAACACTGTGCTGAAAAGCTTCTGCACACCGAAGGAAACAGTCAACAAAACAAAGAGGCAACCCACAGAATGGGAGAAGATATTCACCAAGGACACTACAGACAAAGGGCTGTAGCCAAGATCTATAAAGAACTCCTCAAACTCAACACCCAGAAAAAAGATGATCACGTCAAAAAAAAATAGGCAGAAGGCATGAACAGAAACTTCTCCAAAGAAGACATACAAATGGCTAACAGACACATGAAAAAATGTTCACCATCATTAGCCATCAGGGAAATTCAAATCAAAACCACATTAAGATACCACCTCACTGCATAAGGGGTAATATAGATGACAGTAGAAGGAAAGTAAATGGGAAGTAGGGTAATTCAGGGAGAGAAATGAAACACGAGAGACTTTGGACACAGAAACAAATTGAAGGACTGGGGGGGGGGATGGGAAAGCCTGGTGGTGGGTACTGAGGGCGCCTATTGCATGGAGCACTGGGTGTGGGGTATGGGCAATGAATCTTGGAACACTGAAAAAATAAAATAAATTTAAAGTAAAAAAAAAAGATGCCACCTCACACCAGTTAGAAAGGCCAAAATTAACAGGACAGGAAACAGCAAGGGTTGGAGAGGATGTGGAGAAAGGGGAACCCTCTTACATTATTGGTGGGAATGCAAGTTGGTGCAGCTGCTTTGGAAAACAGTGTGGCGATTCCTTATAAAATTAAAAATAGAGCTACCACATGACCCTGCAATTGCACTACTGGGTACTTCCTCAAAGATACAGATGTAGTGAAAAGAAGGGCCATATGCACCCCAGTGTTCAGTGATGTTCAGAGTCTTTTACATAGATGAGGGCGACTACTTTGATACCACTTCCATCCGATAAGAGAGGTGTACTGTAACACATCGATCCCCCTTGGCACTCCCATTGTAGTAGTGATGGGGATCGCTAAACCTGAGTTAGGAGAAGCTATTAACATATCTATCATAAGCCAAGTCCGTGTTGAGGGAACGCAGAGGAAGGAATCCATTAGAGTCTTTGATTGGGAGGCAAAAAGTAGAAAAATATGAGGCTGGGAGATTAGTACTATTCCTTTTTTTTTTGTCCATACGCAGAACAAATAGGCTTGATTCTGTTAAACTATGAGATTTGTCAAGGGAAAATTGAAAAGACTTAATTGTGTTAAAGCTTCTAATGTGCCAGCGAAGGCCATAATGAAGAGTGTGGCTTTGTCTTTGCTCTCTTGGATCACCTTTTGGGGAAATACAGCTGTTCTGTCGCGAGCATACTGAAAAAGTCCAGTGGAAAAGGTCCACATGGCAAAATTTGCTTTAAATATTCCGAATGAGAAGTCTAAAGCCACTCAGATGCCTGACCCATTGTATGAGGCCTATTTTTCTCTGAAATCTTACATCATTTTCTTGTCCCTGCTACTCTCAAGTTTCACGGCAACATCTCTGATGGAGATCCCTGTCCTCATTGGCGTTTTCTTCGTCCAACGACTCTTTTTAGCCTGGCAACTCATGCCCTTTGTTTCTAGGAAGTTTTCTTGTTCGGTTTTCTTAATTTCTCTCCTCTGTTTTTCCTGTTTTCTCATTCTTAACTCCTGTTGTTACAGGATATGTCTGGACGTTACCTAGAGGAAATGGGACAAGGACAGCAGTGAAATAAAGAATTATACTTTTTGCTTTATACAACCACGGTGTTGTTGATTAGCACTATTTCTCCTGCATTTATTTCTTTAAAAAGTGACAAAGAAAAATTAAAAGCAGCATATAATGATTAGGGAGTGGGAGAGACTTCTGGTTGCCTAAATAGTCTTCTCTCCTTTAGTAGCAGAATCCTGGACAATAAATCCAAATGAAGAACTACATTCCCAGGCCTGACATGTGGGGTGGCAGATATGTAAGTAAAAATCACTGAGTTGGGCTTTTATGAAAGCCCTTTTGTCTCTTCTCCTTACCCTCCCTCTTTCCCCTGCTTGGAATGTGGGTGTGATGACCTGAGCCCAGCAGCAGTTTTATGACTTGAGGATTGAATCCATACACTGAAGATGGGAGAGGAGGAAGCCAGAAAAAGCATCAGATCTCATAACTGCCTACTAGTGGCCTGACTTCATTTAGGTAAGAGAATAAAATCCTAATTCCTTCAAGCAACTGTAGTTAAGGCTTTTTAACCAGTAGCTGGCAATAATTCCTAATGGATTCAAAGAAATTTATTTCTAACCTCTCTGAAAAGAGACCCTCTCTTATTACAGGTATACCTTATTCTTAGTTCTGTTCATTTATAAAATATTTTATGAACATTCTATGTTCATTCACATGTTCAAGTATGTGCAGGAAGCTAGCCCAATTCTAATATTTCCCACTTCCAGTCTCATTTCTTCAGTCCAGACTCCACACTTGAACTAGTGTTATCCTTGTTGGTGTGGCATGGTGATTAAGATCTGTAACTAGAAAAACCCATGTGCTAATTCTGCTCTGAAAACAGCTGTTTAATATGAACGAGACTCTAAACCTCTCTTGCTTCAATCTTTTCATTGGTAAAATGGGAAAGATTATGCCTTTCTAAACAATTGTGTTTAGAATTACATTAACATGTGTAAAGTACTTGGCACAGAGAAAGATTAAGGTAGCCTGATGAGATTGTCATTCCCCAATTAAATCCTTTTGGGAAATAGGAGAATTATTGAAGAAAAAGTGAAGACATAAAAGAATGAGTAATTGTAAAGGTATGCAGGTACTTATATTCTTGAACAGTAAGTTTTATAAAAAATATTTTTAAAGGATTCAGGGGATGGGGGATCCTCTTTGAAAGCTTTACTTTAGGAAAATGCAGAAGATGATAATAACATGATTTAGAAGTTTAGTAGGAGCCAGCCAGTCTTTTAAATGTTTTAAAGTCATAAACTCCTTTAACTATAGGATATCTCTATGAATAGGTTTCTTACCTCCAGTTTATAGATGAGGAATTAGAAGTATAACAAAGGCTAATTTGCCTAAAGTCATAACACTAATTAATGATGGAGCTGGGATTTGAGCCCAAGAAGTCTGGCTTCAGAACCAACACTTTTAATCCCTATGCCCAAGGGTTATTAATGTTACATTCAAAATATTTTCATAAGGATTAGCTTTCATGATTAAAAGAACTAAATGGAAATATCGGGCAATGTCTGGCATTTAGAAGATACTCAGACACATTTGAAGCCCTTTTTCCCTAGTCATGGATGGTAGAAAGTGTGACTGTCAGTACTGACCAAGCAAAAATCAACAAAGAGGCTGATTGCTCCATGTGACATCAGCAACAGCAAATGCAAGTCACGAGGACAATTTATGTTTTCTAGACAAAGGGAACCACTGGAAATGGGAGGATTTAATGCTCAGATAGGTATGGAACATTCTCATTACCTGGACTGAAGGACAGGTTCTACTCTGAGGATCTAGGACAATTAAAAAGGCCTTTATGAAGTGGCAGGTGAGGGCCGAGATAAAACAGATTCTGAGTACACTGAATAATGTGTGGAATTATTGAAGCATTATATTGTACACCTGGAGCTAACACTGTTACACTACAATAATTTTTTCAAAAAAGTACAGTGAGATGGAAAGATCGCCAGCATACATGATCAAATGGGAAAAAATCAAGGTTTAGAACAATTTACATGCTATTTTTGTGTAAGGGTGGAATAAGAATATGCATGCACGTTTGCATTTATTTGTAGAGAAACACTGGAAGAATATACAATAAAGAAATAAAAATTTTAAAAGGCCTTTAAGTATATTTATATGGTGTAGTATTTCATGTGCATAGAAGCATATGTAAGTTATGAAGCCACATAAATATCTGTGAAGCCATCACCCAACTTAACTAGAAAATTACTATCAGCATTGAAATGACTTGTGTGTGGTCCCTCCACCGTATTCCACGGCCTCCCCGCCACTCCCAATGCTAGGTTACATCCCCTTCATTTTTTAACCATATACGCTGCATGCCTAAGCAAAATCACGTTTAAGTTTGCTTGTTTTCTGAGCTTTACAATGGTACCTAATCTTCTGAAATTTGCTTTTTAAGCTCAGCTTCACTTCTGAGATTCACGTAAAGAGCATATGGACTGTTTTCTATCTTTTACTGCTATGTGAGTATACTACATTTTGATTATTCACGCTTCTTGGGGGGAGGGCGGGGAGGCAATGTGGAATTGTAGCTTTTGCTGATATTAATATTTCTATAAATGTTCTTGTACATATTCAGTGGTCACGGTTGCCTCATTTCCCCTAAGACACCGGTCTTCAAACCTGACTGCATGTTAGAATCATGCCAGGAGCTTTTAAAAAAATCCCCCACACTGCACATTTTATATTTAACGGTTGCACATGGTTGAAGACAATGTCCTAGGGCATATACCTAGAGGTAAAGTTGCAGACTTGGAGGATACTGGCATCTTCAATTTTACTGATATCATTTGGGTTTTCCAAAGCTGGAGTCCCTGATTATAGCCTGCCGCACCAGCAGTGAGAAGAGTTCCCCCACTGCACATTTTTCTTATGTTTATATTGTCATACTGTTGTGACTGTTTATCAACTTAGAGAATGCAAAATGGCACTGTTTCTTGCTTTTGTATTCTCCTCTATTGGTCAGTTCGTGTCTGCAGCAATACTAAAATTGCTGTCTTAATTGCTATAGCTTATTTCCTACTAGAGTTCCCTCACTTTATTCTGCATCTTTTTAGGAGTTTTTTTCAGCTGTTTTGGTCCCAGCAGATGTTTGTGTTGCTATTATTTGACATTTGCTCTTATTTTATCAATATCTATGCAGAATAGAAAAATGAATGTGATAACCTGACAATACAGTTGAGACCAAGATGACATCAAGATAAGTGCCAAACGCTGTTAATCTTTGGAGAGAATTAGATACTTGTTGGGCTTAAGTTGTTCATACTTTGTTGAATTGACAACATGCATGAAATTCTGTAACTATATTACTGAAAATCATATGAAAGAAACAAGGTCGGGGGAGTAAGAGGAAATGAAGTAATGCAATTTATGGCTTAAGAATGAAAAAACACTTGGGGTGCCTGGGTGGCTCAGTTGCTTAAGTGACTGCCTTTGGCTCAGGTCATGATCCCAGAGTCCCAGGATCAAGTCCCGGGATCGAGTCCTGGGATTGAGCCCCGTATCGGGCTCCCTGCTGGGCGGGAAGCCTGCTTCTCCCTCTCTCACTCCCTCTGCTTGTGTTCCCTTTCTAGCTGTGTTTCTCTCTGTCAAATAAATAAATAAAATCTTAAAAAAAATGAACAAACACATTTTCCAATAGTCTAAATGACAGGAGAAATTCAGAGTATGTGGAGTTGTTGATAGGAAACTAGTTTGATACAGATTTCTGCAATATAAGAGACTAGTGTGTAGAAGTTAAAAAAAAAATCAACTAATACTTGAGCTCAGATCTTACTTCTGCAAAACCTTCACCCATTGCTGCAGAAAGCATTGGTTGTTCTCTCCTGGGCTGCCAGCTCCCACAGCTAGTCATTATCTTTGTATGTCATTCTTCTCCACTACAGTGAGATTCTAAAGATGAGGGAAACTTCTTTCTGATGCCATTTGCCACATAATAGGTGCTCAAAATGGATATTTATTGATACATACATGAAGAATTAAGTGATAGGGTCTTTAATTCCTTTAAATTTGGCTCTGTGACCCTTACCTAATAGACCCATTTACACAGTGGATCGCAGTCTGGTCCACGTACAGCTTGACCTGGCAATGAATGCCAACAGGAGCACTCTTGAAAAGGTCAGAGTAAGAAAGTGAATGCCCCTCCTCAATTGAACTGTAGAGGCAAGGCAAGTAAAACAGTCTAACAGGCCTCATTCCACAGAAAAAAGATTAAATAGAGAAGAATTTAAAAATTACTGCCAACCGGGGCACCTGTGTGGCTCACTCGTTAAGCGTCTCCCTGCTCAGTGGGAAGCCTGCTTCTCCCTCTCTCACTCCCCTCTGCTTGTGTTCCCTCTCTTGCTGTGTTTCTCTCCGTCAAATAAATGAATAAAGTCTTAAAAAAAAAATTACTGCCAACGGAAGCTGAAAACTGAGCACCTGTTTCTGACCCTTGTGGGAAAATCAGGCAGCTTCTCTAGGTGGTACAGGGACCACTAAGCCTGCACCCTTCCCAACACGGCCCTGTAGTGTCACCACCAGGGGGCCGTCCTACAAGGTCACAAGGGAGATGGTGGCTGCACCAGAATTAACCACCAGCAAGTCACACTGAGAAGCGAAAAAGCTTTAGACAACTGACACTTCAGTACAGCTCATCTTTAATCCTCTTTCATGTCGCCTGATTTAAAAAAATAGAGAAAAATTCAGTGAGACAAAGTAAAAATAAACAATAGGGATTAACATAATTAGACAATCCCTATTACAAATCTCCTCTTCCATTTTATTCAGAGTCCCTGTCATGGAAAAGCAGAATTTAAATCAATGCAGGTGGTTGAGACCAATATTCACAGAAGAAGTTTTTACTAAATACTAGGACATTTGTAATACTTTTTCTTTGTAGCACTAGCAAAAGAGAACAGACATTGAAAGAGGGTGTGGGGGGGTGAGGACAAATGACAGAATGGGAATGACTAGTAAGGGAAAGAAAAATCAGAGAGGAAAAGAATGTATATTTACATTGCCTACTTCCTTATGCGGTGCTCTTTCATTAGATTATATATGTGCTTACCTATATACTTCTCTCTCTCTCTCTCAATGCTATCTATAATCTTGGAAACCAGGTGATAAATTTTGGTAGAAATATATAAAATAAGAAAAAAGACAGTTGCCACAGGCCCTCACTCATTCTATATTCTATATTTCTGTGGTAGACTTTGGCATTTAATCTTCTGCCTTGGGGGGCTTCCTTAGTGCCTTCCCCCTTATTCTTGGCTACAGCTTAGAAAGATGAAGGTAATCGTAAGATGAAGTTCAGATAAATTAACTTTTTTATGAGATTTTATTTATTTGACAGAGAGAGCACAAGTGGGCAGAGCAGCAGGCAGAGGGAGTGGGAGAAGCAGGCTCCCCATTGAGCAGTGAGTCTGATTTGGGGTTCAATCCCAGGACCCTGGGATCATGACCGGAGCCAAAGGCAACCACTTAACCAACTAAGCCACCCAGAGCCCCTAAAATTAACTGTTTCGTATACAATTGAGATATCCTAAAATTTTATCTAAAAATTTAAAAATCAAGTGATAAGCTTGATAAATAGTTTCTTAAAGGTTCATTGTTCACTGAAACTCTGAAACGTAGAGGGACCTTTCCTATCTGTGCTCAGAGCACTCTTCCATGTGAGTGAAATTAAGAATTATATGTAATAGTGGTACCTGGGTGGCTCAGCTGGCTAACTTCTGGCTTTGATTCAGGTCATGATCCTAGGGTCCTGGGATGGAGCCCCTGTCAGGCTCCTTGCTCAGCAGGGAGCCTGCTTCTCCCTCTTCCTCCACCTGCTCCTCTGCCTGCTTGTGCTGTCAAATAAAATCTTAAAAAAAAAAAGATTTCTATGGACTGAATAACATACTTTATATCTTCTAATGTTTACCAACTAGAAAAAAGAATAACAGTGTATATGATGGTATTCAAATAATGACATATACACAATACACTAAATATGAATTTAATAACATTTCAGATTACACATTCCCAGGAGGCATGAAACAACGGTAGCTTTCTGTGTTCAGTGTTGAATACTACATGTGCATGCACACCAAATCCAAGCT
Source organism: Spilogale gracilis (assembly GCA_004023965.1). Lineage (NCBI taxonomy): Eukaryota > Metazoa > Chordata > Mammalia > Carnivora > Mephitidae > Spilogale > Spilogale gracilis. The sequence goes on from PITA01012925.1 coordinate 18,746, forward strand.
CCTAGTGACAAGGGCCGGAGGAAGTGACCTGGCGTGTTTTGCACTGGCGAGAGACTTATTTTTCAGATATATTGTCAGGGACTTCCTTTCCCATTTATGAACACAATCCCACCAGGCTACTCTTTCAGTGATCACGCTTCCCCTCCAGTGACAGACGCGATCCAGTCCCTGTAGGCAGAAATTCTGGCAAAGACTGTGGGTGCCGTGGGCTGGCAGTCCCTGCTGCCCCAGCTCACAATACCGACGAGCTCGTACTGTCCGTTGTGCGCGCATTGCAGTGGTCCTCCAGAATCTCCCTGCAACCCACAAAAAGAAAAGTTCTCCTGGTTGCTCAATTCGTGGTTGATGCTAACCTCCACTGCAGAGTTGATCAGACAGTGCCTAAGTCATTCACTCATCTCAGATTTTTCTGCTCATGACAGCAGACAGAACTAGGCAGTTGGCGGATGTTGCAGATCTCTAAATCAGATCAAAATCTGTATTTTCAAAGGGTGGCTAAAAGGTACGTTTAACACAGTCATTTAATGCTGACAATAGACTGTGCCTTGCAGAAAGTTTCAAGCATCTACGAAATATCAATGACTAAATGATGGTTTTGAGTTACATGAAAATCTTTCTATTTTCAGTGCTACTAGAAGTAGATTCTCTAAGCTGCCTGATTCAGCTGTGAAGTTGAGCCATAATAAGTTATTTTTATAGGTCAAAAACAGCTGAATATCCTTTTCACATAGTCAACCAAGCAAATAAACAAGCAATTCCTTTTGAGAACTGTGTTCACTTCAGGTATCAAATTAGCTATGACAGTACCTCAGCTTAGCAATGCACTCACTCTTCTCACTTAAAACTACGATATATTTTATAACTCTTTATGGTCAGCAGATACCCTTTTATGAGACACACTGAGCAGAAAACCGCACTCATCAATGTATCCCTGAATTACCATGCATGAGGATGAGCCCACAGCCCCTCCACATATGTTGGTGTTTTTAATGTCCAGTCCCCAGTAGCTTCGACAAGATGCGCTGCTGATCAGTGGCACCGCTGCTTCCTGCACAGTTTTAGAAAATTCATCTTCTAGTAGAAAAGGAATAACACACATAACCAAGGCAAATGCTTGTAAAGGATACAACAAAAATAGTCCTACATACAGATTCCCAGGGTCGTCCCACCCCTTCTCTCCTCTCGGCACTATACTGTAATGGTGTTGTCAGGTGGTTTGGAAAAAGCTACTATTACTCCACGTCGAGGGGCTTATACAATAGGGACAACAACTGACTCTCTGTGTGGGTTCTTCTGTCTTTAATACAGTCCTAGGAAGACAGAAACAGAACACCACTATATAGAGGGAAGAAGGAAATTTGCACCCAAATCAGTTGTTGTTAAAGCAAACAATGCATTTCATGTTTTACGTGTGGATTCTAGATTTCACTGGTTTCATGGTGCTCTTATTCTTTTGACGGACTTCACGTTTAAGTGTTGACACTGGAGGTGACAACTGAAACTGCATTCTGTCTCCTTCTCTATTTTATTGGATATTGGGTATTTGTACTTGTTAACTCAGTCGCAGAAGATGGTGGAAATGAGACCAGAGTCAAGGGTTTGACCTTTATGTAAACTATTTGCAGATAAACTCGACCATTTATACCAGCCTCTTGTTTCAAGAAAATGCCTCACATCTTTGGAAATAGGCTTCTAACTTTGGAGAAGAGGTTTTCACTGTAGCGGGACCTAGACTGTGGTGAAAGCGGGCGTGTGCGTTCACAGTGCAACTGAGGAGTAATCACGTATAAATATTTATTAGGCAAAAATTACATACAAATATTTAATAGGTAAAAAATTCACTAGATATTCTCCAACAGAAGTCTTTACAAGTATCTGTGAACTCGTATCCATGAACTAGTATTATTGAATATGATGTCCTAAGGCCCAAGTAGTCACCTTTAGATCGATTATGAAAAAGACTTTTTCTACTGGCATTCCTATTACAAACAGAAGAACTGAACACGAGAAAACAGTATACTCAGACTTCACAAGTATCTGTTTGGATTCTAATCTTGGGAGAGGCAGTAAATGTACTCACGATGTGGTTCAGTTACTCCCCATCCAGCAGTCATACATTTGGAAAATAAGTTTATTTCATCGTCTTTCCCTGGCAAACAGATCAGAGATACAAACTCTCCTAGAATGAGAAAAAGGCAAGTATCATTTAGTTCACTGGATAGATATTACCTATATCGTTTCTCTTCTATCATGCCTCTAAAAATAACTATTTTGACATGATAGCACCCATTTTAACCCTATAATTTAATAAATACAGAAGGTACCATCTATTAATTACTCAGAAGGGTTCATCTCAATGCACTTGTAACCACTTTGTACTATAAGAAGTATTATCATATCTTCCTAGGACAACAGAAACACATGCCTTGCATAGAGATGGTTTCTCATTAACTAATCATTTTTAAAATGCATCTGCCTTTTTGTCCATGTGCCTATAGAACATTATCTTGTTGAATTTGAGATGACAGTGCAGAAGAATAGAGTAATCTGTTCTCTTCAACTGTGTTACATGAGGGATGGAGAAAACCCACAATTGTAGCAATGTAAACTTTTAAAGTATTTTTGCAGCTAGTGTTTTTATGTCTATCTTTGCAGATGTATTATAAAATATATTGATATATATATATTTAAACATTCACATTTTTTCTTATCACCAAAATTTGTGTGTGTGTGTGTGTATATATATATATATATATATGTATGTATATATATATGTATATATATATAGGGGGTTTATGTGTATGTCTCTGTGTATATACACTACACACACACACACACACACACACACACACACACACACACACTGAAGGCAGTGCTCCTTTGTTTGGTTTCCCATGCTGTTTGACGTCATTTTTCCCAGACTTTTACATACTTAAATGTCTCAACAGATCTACTGTCCTGTCCTAGACCTTTTATTTCAATGATTTGTCCTTATTTTTTACTGCTATCTCTTAATATAATCACATAAAACTCTTTAACTTGTTTATTATTTTCCTACTCTCTTCTCTACACACATTCCAACTGATTCCAAATCTTGTTATGCCATCCTTCACAGATAATCATTGCTACATCATTTCCTGCCAAGTTTCCTTGAGCTAAAATATTTTCGCTTTACCAACATTTTTTTTAATCAACCATTTTTTTATCCTGTTTTTTTTTTTAATTTACTAGATTATGGTCATATCATTTCTGTCCATGCATATAAATCTCCCAGGTCACTTTTTTAAACAGCATACAGTATTTAGATAATGAATGTACTACAATTTGTTAAATCCCCCTGGCAAAAATTTAGACTATTTAAATTTTTTTTCCCCTTAAAAGCTGCATCAAGCATCCTTGATCAGCAATCTGTGCATTAGTGCCAGTATTTATGGAAAATAGAATTGCTGGAGCGGAGGCATACACTTTAAAAATTAACAGATATTGTCAAATTACCTCATTTTGTGTGTGCACGCACACACACACACACACACACACACACACACACAGGATGTATCAGCTTGCATTCTACCCAGCTGTGTTTATAATCTAGAAGTCTGTCAGAAATCTTGAAAATAGTTATGCCCTAAATCTAACAATGCTACTTCTGGGAAATTTATTTTAAGGCAAGCCTAGACTTGGAAAAATATATACATAAAGGAAAGTCAATTCAGCATTACTTAAACAAAAAAAGAAAGAAAGAAAAAGAAAAAGGAAACAACCTATTTATAAGAACTGTGGAAAGGCTACTATGTAGCCATTAAAAATTACATTTTAAAAGAGAATTTTTAATAATATGAAGCAATGCTGATAAGTGAAAAATTAGGATAAAACTCATAACAGGTATATTACAATTAATTTAAGTATAATAGATTAAATATTATAAAAAGACAGGAAAGAAATAGGCCAAATGTTCACATGATGGCCATGGTGAGGTGGTTAGAATGAAAATCGCATAGAAATTGTATTGTTTCTAATGGGAAAGAGGCTGTTTCTCACTCTGATCACTGAATAGAAATGAATGGGCACATATTAGGTAAGCTAAGTAAATATTTAGGAAGAAGAGGAACAGAAAGGTTCATGGAGGTATTCCTATCAGGTGGTGCTGAGTGAAAAGCAAGATCCTTGGAGACTAGAAAAAAGGGGCGGCCAGGATAAAGGGTAAATTCAGAAGGGCTGAAAAAAGGGAATGTTTGTAATGACTATTGTGGACATTGGAAAGAAGAAACATACACACAAGGATTGCAGAATGGTACTGAAACTGGAAACCGCAAGTTTTTAAGAGCATGTAGACCTCACCAATTGTCTTTTTCTAGAACAGCGGTCCTCAGCTTTGGCTGCACACTGAAATTTCCAGGGATATTAAAAAACTGGTCTAGATTCAGCAAAATCCAGGATATAAGATCAACATACAGAAGTCAACCACATTTCATGTAGAATTTAAAATTAAAAGCAATACTATTTATAATCACTGTGAAGAAAATGCAATGGTTAGATATGTATATACTTAGCAAAACATATACAGGATCTGTGCACTAAAAATGGCAATATTCTAGTGAAAGACATCAAATAAGACCTAAATAAATAGAGAAATACATTGTGTTCATGAGTTGAAAGACTCAACATAGTAAAGATGTCAGTTCTCCCTCAAGTGATCTATAGGTTTAATGTAACTCCTACCAAAATCACAGGAAGTGTTGTAGACATAGTATTTTAAAATTTGCACAAAAAGGTACAGGGCTTAGAACTGCTAAAACAATCTTGAAAAAGAATAAGTTGAGAGGAATCACTTTTTAATATAAACCCTATTATGTAGCTACAGTAATCAAGATAGTGTGGTACCAGAGAAGGGGAAAAGACACAGATCAACAGAATAGAGATCCCAGAAATAGACCCATTCAAATATGCTCAGCTGATTTTTTTTTTGACAGATAGAAACACAGTGAGAGAGGGAACACAAGCAGGAGGAGTGAGAGGGAGAAGCAGGCTTCCTGCCAAGCGGGGAGCCTGATGTAGGGCTCGATCCCAGGACACTGGGATCATGAACTGAGCCGAAGGCAGATGCGTAAGGACTGAGCCACCCGACTGAGCCACCCAGGCACCCCTGCTCAGCTGATTTTTCACAAAGGCACAAAAAACCAACTCGATGGAGGAAAGACAGCCTTTTCAACAGATGTTGCTGGCACAACTGGACATCCTAGGGGAGGAAAAAGAAACTTGACAAAAATCTTAAATCTTAATACAAAAATAAACTAAAAATGGATCATGAAGTTAAATGTAAAATATACAAATTTTAGAGAAATAGGGAAAATTTTCAGCATCTAAGGCTAGGCAAGGAGTTCTTAGACTTGACACCTGAAGCAAAATTCATAAAAAGGAAAATGGAGAAATTAGGCTTCATCAAAATTAAAATATTCACTAACCATGTATCTGACAAAGCAGTAGTATCTAGAATATATAAAGAATCCTTCAACTCCACAGTATGAAAAGCCATCCAATTAGAAATTTAGCAAAATCTATGAAGAGACATTTCACTAAAGGGGGTTTTAAAAATGGCAAATAGGCACATGAGTAGATGTTCAGTATTATTTGCCATTAAGGAGATACAAATTAAAGTTACAATAAGATATCACTATATACCTATCAGAATGCCTTAAAAAAATAGTGGCAAGAGCAAATGCTCATGAAGAGAAACCAGATTGCTCCTACATGTCTGGTGGGATATATAATGGTACTAGGACCCTAGAAAAATAGTTTGGCAGTCTCGTATAAAACTGAAATGCACCTACCCTAGGACCCAGCAATTATACTCTTGGGCATTCATCCCATAGAAATTAAAATTCCTGTTTGGTTTTATTTACACAAAACCTATACACAGGGTACCTGTGTGGCTCAGTGGATTAAGCATCTGCCTTCAGCTCAGGTCATGATCCCAGAGTCCTGGGATTGAGTCCCACATTGGGCCCCCTGTGAGAGACAGAGAGGCAGAGGGAGAAGCAGTCTCCCATGAATAAATAAAATCCTAAAAACAAAAAACAAACAAACAAACAAAACTATACACTAATGCTCAGGGGAGCTTTATCTGGAATATCCAAAAACTTGAAAGAACCCAGATGTTCTTCAACAGACGAATGGTTAAACTTTTATGAATGGTTAAACATCCATACCATGGACTCCTACTCAGCAGTGAAAAGGAATGAACTACTGATACATGAAACAATATGAATAAATCTCTAGGACATTATTGTGAGTGAAAAAAAGATAATCCCTGATGTTTATAAGACTGTGTAATTCCATTTATACAACATTCTTGAAATGACAAAATCATAGAAACAGAACAGATTCCTGGTTGCCAGAGGTCTGGTGGGGAGGAGGAGACGAGTATTGCTATAAAAGGGCAACAGTATCACTGGTGGTGACAGCAGTGTCCTTATCTCGACTATATCAATGTCGATGCCCCTGCAAGATGTTTCCATTGGTGAACAAAGGGTAAAGAATACACTGGTGTGTCTGTATTTCAAAATGGGAATCGATGATTATCTCAATATAAAAAAATTTAAAATAATTTAATAAGCAAAATAAGGGAAAAAAGACCTGAAGCCAGGTCTCCACTTCTGAGACTGATTAGACCTGGTGTATGATTTTGTTTTATTTTTTAAGCAACCCAGGGGATTATAATGCATAGCCATGGTTAAGCAGCACTTTTCTAGATGCTCTTACAGACCCACTTATAAAAGCACAGAAAGCAAATGGTGGGCTGAACCAGGACTTGAGTTTGTAGGATGGATCCACTGAAAGGACGTTAAAAAGTTCCCTTTTTGGGCTATTGGCAGGGAAAGAGCTGAAGAAGGCAGAAACATAGGAGAACTGGAAGAAAGCAGAACACTGTCCCAGAGCCCTAGGAATCCATGGAAAGGCTCAAGTGTGAAAGTGGGGGCTGTCCACACACCTTAGTTCCACTTCCCACTCCCAACTTACTATCTCATTGAAAGCGCACTCCTGCTAAATAGGTAGGAGGGTTACTGTTATTCCCTTTCTACAGATGATCAGTTGAGGCTGTTGAGAAGTTACATAACTGACCCAAGATCATGTGGTCGTTATGTGACGGAGCCAAGATGAAAGATTCCTCACTACGAGTTCACATCAGCTGCAGTTTAAATAAACATTCAAAAAGAACAAGATTTTGCTAGGCTGTGGTTGAACATAATTGGATATCTGATGGGTCAAACAGCTGATTTAAGTATCTGGGTAAACCTCACCAAAGACTGGGTCTCAGAATAAATAGGACAAGGTGAAAAACATATGTCTTTGAACTCTTTTCTACACCTCTATCACTTAAAGACATATAAAAGTCAAATGTTTGGGCAGGTGCTTCAGCATTGAGGGAAAGTAGCTTAGAATATCACCAAGTTTTGAAATCATGACTTTCAGAAGTACATACACTGCTAAGCAAGATGGAAGATAAAAATCATATGACAAAGCTTCAAAATATAGAGCAGAGTTATCCCCACTGACCTAGTTCGACAGGCTTGTCCAGCTGCAGCAGGGAGAGGTCGTCAGTAGGAGGGAAGGATGCAAAGCCAGGGTGAGTGTATATAGCCTTCACGGACACCAGATCACCATTTCCTATGTTTGAGAGGGAACTTCTTCCTATTACCAGCCCATCTGTGACAGTACTTGTCATAAGAAAAAGGAATGGGGGAGACAGGTACCATTTTTAATGAGGTCCTACTTTTTCAAAATGACTAAATATACATTCTCTACATTAAAATGTTTGTTAATTGGAATTCTTAGGAAATGGGGGTTTCTTATTAATTTGATCCTTGAGAAAAATTAAGGTATCTACTTTCTTGCCTTCATAACATCAAAGAAAAAATGACTTAGTATTTCTTAACAAGATTCATAATGCCTCAGGATAATGATTCTATGTATTATTACAATCATAATATTACACATTATATGACATATAATGGTCACTGAAACCTATTCTGGAAATTATAGTTACTCCCTAATACAAAGTTTCTCAAAACCACATGCATTAAATCTGAAGGTGCAGGGGCGCCTGGGTAGCTCAGTTGGTTAGGGGACTGACTGCCTTTGCTCAAGTCATGATCCTGGGGTACTGGGATTGAGTCCCACATGAGGCTCCCTGCTCAGCGGGGAATCTGCTTCTCCCTGTGACCCTTCCCCTTCCCCTTCTCATGCTCTCTCTCTCTCTCTCTCATTCTCTCAAATAAAAAAAATAAAAAATCTGAAGGTGCATTAAAAATGCTGAATCCCAGACATAACTCATTAAGTCAAAATTCAGAATTAAGCTTCTAAGATGTTTTTTAAATATTTTATTTATTTATTTATTTGAGAGAAGGAGAGATCACAAGTAGGCAGAGAGACAGGCAGAGAGAGAGGAGGAAGCAGCCTCCCTACTGAGCAGAGAGCCCAATGTGGGCCTCAATCCCAGGATCCTGAGATCATGACCTGAGCCCAAGGCAGAGGCTTAACCCACTGAGCCACCCAGCTTCTCAGATTTCTTAGCAAACTCTCCAGGTAATATTGAACACACAAAAATCTGAAAACCGCCTTAATAAGAACTTCTTGTGATTACTCTATATAAAGCAGTTGGGGGATGGTAGAGAAAAGCAGTTTCTGATTCCTTGATGTTTCCTGCCCACCAAGTTATAGCAGCAGGTAACTTTTATCAGAAGCCAATTTTAGAGGTACTGACTGAAACACTGTATCTACTCATTTAACTGTGTGCCATCACTACTCTGGGAGCTAGTATTAAAAACACCAAACTGAGACTTCCCTGAGGAGGAGTTTTCAACTATTTCCATACTACACTGAGATCAAGATTCAGACATAATTTTTTAAAATGTTTCTTTTAAAGGACATTCTTTAAAATTCTTTGAAAGTGGATACTGATACTGAGAGTAGGTGGATGATCAGTAGTCAGTAGCTTAGAGCAAAAGGAAAAGGAATTCACATTTGAGCAACTCCTGTGCTCTGTTGGGGGTTAAGAAACTCATACAAACATGTTAAGATAGATGTGATAGATGGGGAAAGAAGAGACTGTTGTTACTTATTAAGTAAATTACACGGAGAAGCAGGAAGCACCTTTTAAAATTAAAATGTGATAGATGGGGAAAGAGGAGACTGTTGTTACTTATTAAGTAAATTACACGGAGAAGCAGGAAGCACCTTTTAAAATTAAAAGCTCTGTCAGTAATAAATATGTTAGAGAAGCACGGCATGTCATGGTCCGAGCACTTTCAGTGGTTGGCAAGGTGTGGACTGTAGGGGTTGGAGCTTAATGTTGCTGTGCTGCGGGGAGAGCCGGACTGCAACAGCTCGGAAGCCCGCCCCGCCCCCCGGCGCCCCTCCTCTGCCCCCGCCCCGCACGGGCACACACCTGAAGTTACAGTGCGCCGCCGTCAGGACCCACTGCCTCGCAATCAGAGCACCGCCACAGAAATGCTGTCCTCGGTGCTGCAGGCTGACCAGCCAGGGCCACGACCGAGCCGGGGCTGTCCGACCGCCCACCAGCCGGGGCTCCCCGCCTGCAGCTGGACGCACCTGCGTGTTTCTCTCAGACCCTTGCATTAGAAATAGGTCCACAGCTGGAATTCCACACGGTTCCTGGGTTCGCTGTTTGCCAGTATTGCTTTGCACTGCTATCTCTGAGAAAAGTAGCAACAAAACATTAGAAATACTTATCAAAGTCTATTAAAATCTCAGAATGGAGGGGTTTAGTTCTTTTATAGGTTCCAAACTAGGATTCTTAGCCAGAAGAGAGATTTCGCTTTTCTTCTATTGCCTTTAAAAAGAACAAAAGCAATAAAGTGACCTGAGCATTAATATATACCTTTTTAGATGAAAATCATAGGTTGATATAAAAATTTTTGCACTTAATCATGAAATTATTGGGCATTGTTCACTCTTCGGCATCATCTGTGTGGCCCCAGGATAACACATCTACATATATCAAAAGACTTCATACTACATGTATTCCAAATACAATTTATATAGAAAGGAAAAATTTAAGGAAAATTTTTAATAATGTTTACTTCAATCTCAGATATAAAAAGAACTCCAGAGAATTAAAAACAAGAGACTTATTGAAGTATATCATGAAATATGAAGAAAATTAAATAAGCTTCCTCATAGTCTATAATTTGGGAATTATAAGATATGCTCATTTTTTTTAAAGGCTTTGCTTGAGAGTTTTTATATCAGAAATTTAAAACAAAGTTTCTAGCAGGGTGGATTTGTTTGTTTATTCAATACTTGTATCAAAATTCATTTCTACTTTCTCTTCAAATAGGTATAAACATGGATTCCCTCCTCCTTTTGGATATATATGTCAAAAAATACACAAACTCTTCAAAATTAAAACTACCCTAGACTGGGATACCTGGATGGCTCAGTTATTAAGCATCTGCCTTCGGCTCAGGTCATGATCCTGAAGTCACGGGATCGAGCCCCGCATTGAGCCCCACAAAGGGTTCCCAGCTCGGTAGGAAGTCTGCTGCTCCCTCTCTCACTCCCCCTGCTTGTGTTCCCTCTCTAGCTGTGTTTCTCCCTGTTTTAAGAAATAAATAAATTTAAAAAAACAAAAATAAAACAAAACAAAACTACCCTAGATCACAGAAATAAAAAAAACCCACAATGGTATTTATTCAACATGTTTTGTGCATTAAGGTTTACTGCCTTACTGCATGTTTTTCCTGCATTTTAATCCATGTATGTGGTAACCCTTAGACCTGTAGGCTATTCTTACACATGCATAACAGCAACATTTTCTTAGTACTCAATTTATTTTTTTTCAACTTCTAAAAAAATATCCCAAATGCTTAAAAGAAGAGATGAAGCAGCCTAAATATTTTTAACCATGTGACTGAAGGGTCAGTTTGGAGATGCAGAGATGGAAAGATGACAAGGGAGACAGGGACGCCTGGGTGGCTCAGTCAGTTAAGCATCTGACTCCTGATTTCACCTCAGGTCATGATCTCAGGGTCCTGGGATTGAGCTGTATATCAGGCTCCATGCTCAGTGGGAGTTGGCTTGAGGATTCTCTTTCTCCCTCTCCCTTTCTCCCTCCCCCACTCGTACTCCCTAAAAAATAAATATATCTTTTTTTAAAAAAGGAGCAGGGGAGACAGAAGAAGGGTCAGTAGTTGAGCACTCCTTACACAATTAAACATCACACCTAAATGATTATGTGGTTCATTAGTCTATGGCTCAAATCAAGGACTCTTCTAGAACTTATTCATTCCCCCCATCTTATAAAAGACAAAGTGACATCAAAAAGAACTTTGTAGGGGCGCCTGGGTGGCTCAGTTGGTTAAGCCTTCAGCTCAGGTCATGATCCCGGAGACCCAGGATCGAACCCCATATCGGGCTCCCTGCCCGGCGGGAAGCCTGCTTCTCCCTCTCTCACTCCCCCTGCTTGTGTTCCCTCTCTGGCTATATTTCTCTCTGTCAAATAAATAAATAAAATCTTTTTTTTTTTTTTTAAAGAACTTTGTATTTGATGTTATTAGAATTCTTACTAGAAGAGCACCTGGGTGGCTCAGTCGTTAAGTGTCTGCCTTAGGCTCAGGTCATGATCCTGGAGTCCCGAGATCGGCCCACATCAGGCTCCCTGCTCAGCGGGAAGCCTGCTTCTCCCTCTTTCACTCCCCCTGCTCGTGTTCCCTCTCTAGCTGTGTTTCTCTCTGAGAAATTAATACATAAACTCTTAAAAAAAAAAAAAGCAAAAGAATTCTTCCCAGAATTACACTCCAATCAAGAGAATCTCCTAACAACAGATTCATTTGTTTTTTAAATTTTAAACAGAACTAATGGAATTCTGGCTTAAAAAGTAGATTGAATAAATAGACAAGTCATTACATGTGTTTTTATTTTATGCAGAGTAGTTAGTATATGTTCAGCTAAATATTCTTTCTTTGGGGGTATTGTCTTTTGGGGATTTGGGCATTATTTGATACAAGAGAGATGGTAACAAGGACATGGAAACACACTGAACTGTACCTTTGCTTCAGCCTCAATGTCACCACTGGATTTTTTTTTTAATGGCAACTGCCTGACTTCTTTATCATTATCCTTTAAGTAAAATAACACACACACACACAGAGATGCACACACCAATTAACTATTCCCTCAAATGATCCATATAATCTACCAAGGTCTTATGCCTTAAGGAATGGTTTGAAATGAAGTTACCCTGTTTTGAGTATTAAAGCAGGGCAACTCTAGGGACCCTCAAGCCAGTGTTCCACAGGTTCTACCTTGACATATATGACATCTACTTTAATAAGTACTTTAGGTGGTGCCTGGGTGGCTCAGTTGGTTAAGCGACTGCCTTCGGCTCAGGTCATGATTCCGGAGACCCGGGATCGAGTCCCACATCGGGCTCCCTGCTCGGTGGGAAGTCTGCTTCTCCCTCTCTCACTCCCCCTGCTTGTGTTCCCTCTCTGGCTGTGTTTCTCTCTGTCAAATAAATAAAATCTTAAAAAAAAAAAAAACACTTCAGCAAATTACTAGACAGTTTTTGAACACTTGGAGAAGGAATCAGTGGTCCCAAGAAGCCAGCATGGGATCCTTAACATGACACATTTAAGTAACCTAATTAATTTTTTTTTGAAAGAGCTAATTAGATGGTGGCTAGGGGGAAGGAGATAAACTTAAAGAATCTTGATTGCAGTGCAGCACTTAATAAAGTATGTTAGGATATCCTGTGAACAGATACAAAATGTAAGTGGATAATTTTTCAGCTGATTAATCATACAATTTTAAGCTGGAGGGAAGGCCTTAATGGTATGGAAATATTTCTATCCTTGGTTCTTTCAAATACAGTATTTCTATTAAGAACTTAGAAATACAGGCAACACATTTACAAAATGTGTAGATTTAAAATGGGTGCCTGGATGAGAAGGAAACAGTGCCAATACAGAATCTTAGAGATCATTCAGTTCCATCTTTCATCTAATACTGAGTTTGTTCTAAAAGAAGCCTGGACACAGGATTACTCACCTTGAAAATAGACATGGAACTTAGGAGCACTTTCTTTCTTTGAACTGCTAGACTATTCTTCATGTTGAATAAAAAAATATGAATGGAACAGCTGTCACATGCTTGGTATAGTACCCAAGAATATAAGCGTTTCAATCACAGTGTATGAGTATGAATCCCATTTTCTGTACTTATTAGTTATGTCCCTGGGAACAAGTTACTCAATCTTTTTGTGACTTGGTTTCTTTATATTTAAAATGAGACAGGCGCCTGGGTGGCTTGGTCAGTTAAGTGTTGCCTTTGGCTCAGGTCAAGGATCTCAGGGTCCTGGGAGGGAACCCCGCATGGGACTCCCTGCTCAGTGGGGGGCCTGAGCCCCTCTCCCTCTGCGTTTCACGCCCCCTGCTTGTACTCTCTCTAATAAATAATTAAAATCTTTTTTAAAAATTAAAAGTAAATAAATAAAATGAGGATAAATGTAACCGACCTCTTACAGGATAGTTAAGAAAATTAAGAGAGTTATACATTCTTAGGACTCTGCCTGAATAATGGTAAATAATAACTATGAGATCTCATTAGGCAGAACAAATTTCATATTTGGCCTGAGAGTCTCTGAGACATCCATAAATATTTGAAAGGAAGAATTATGATCTCCTTCCGTCTTTTCTCTTCTCCAAGTAAACACTTCCGAGTGCCGACGCCCTTCAGCATCCTGGTCTTTGTGTCAGCGTTCCTTAGGACTATTGCTTGACCAAGGTTAGTATTTAATAATCAGTAGGGCAGGAGGTTAGACAGCGACTGAAGATTTGCAAGGGAACAGGTTCCCTTTACCTGTAATTCCTTACAAACTGCCCTGAAATGGTGTCATTTGATACTTCTGAAATTTCAACTGCAAACATCCTATTTTCTAAGTCACCGCCTCCTGTCTCTCCAACTCATGAGTGTTCCTCTACTGCAATTGTTTGGTCTCACCATGACCGCTAGCTGCCAACCCTGTAGACTTTCTAGATCCAGCTGCCTCTAAGAAAATGAGAGATAGTGCTGGAAGGGAAAGCAGAGCAATGGGGCAATAGCTACATTTCTTGTTCTATTTTGCTTTAAATGATGAGTGTTTGAAACTGATGAGAATGGTAGTAGAGATCAAGGATGGCTGAGAGAGGATAACTAGAGGAAATTTGTAAGAAGCTGATAAGCCTCAAATTTTTATCTCCAGTCCAAACTTTTCCTCTAGCTCCAGAGTTCAACCTGTAGCTACCTACTGCCAACTCAACCTGGATATATCATAGCATTAAGAATTTATAGTGGCCTGGGCGCCTGGGTGGCTCAGTGGGTTAAAGCCTCTGCCTTCAGCTCAGGTCATGATCTCAGGGTCCTGGGATCAGGCCCGCATCAGGTTCTCTGCTCAGCAGGGAGCCTGCTTCCTGCTCTCTCTCTGCCTGCCTCTCTGCCTACTTATGATCTCTCTCTCTGTCAAATACATAAATAAAAAATATTAAAAAAAAAAAAAGAATTTGGGGCACCTGGGTGGCTCAGTTGGTTAAGCGACTGCCTTTGGCTCAGATCATGATCCCGGAGACCTGGGATCAAGTCCCACATCGGGCTCCCTGCTCGGCGGGAAGCCTGCTTCTCCCTCTCTCATTCCCCCTGCTTGTGTTCTCTCTCTGGCTGTGTTTCTCTCTGTCAAATAAATAAAATCTTAAAAAAAAAAAAATTTTATAGTGGCCCAAACAGATCTCTCCCCACAAATCTATTTCTCCCTCCAGTATTTCCTGTCTCTGTAGATGCTAACCTCTCACACCAGAGTCATCCTCGATTTGCATATTTAATCCCATATGCAGTCCACGCAGAAACCCTATTAGTTCTCTCTCCAGATCTGTCCACTTCACTTGCACACTCCATTGGCGCCATCCTCCTATAAGGCAATATCTGTTGTTGAAAACAGTAGTAACCAAACGTGCTGCATGGATGGAACGTTCCATATGAGGGCTGCCCGTTATGGGAGTCACTCACCACAGGGAGCAATCAAGCACTTATAGATGGCCAACACCACCTTTTATTTCATTTTAACTAATTTAAATTTAAATAACAACCTGGACTGCACAGTGCAAGTCTGGAAGAATGCAAGAGCCTCCTGACTTCAGACAGCATTCACCCTGTCACCAAAAACTCAGTCCTAACACAGCAGCGAGAGCATCCTTCAAAACACTCCCTTGTCAGACACCTTTTATGGCCTCTCATGGGACTGGAACAAAATTCAAACTCATTACCACAGCCTGAGCTGCAAAGGGGCAAGGCCTTGGTCTCACCTCACTCCAGTCTGTCCTCGCTCAGTCTCCAATCACTCTGACCCCTCACACTACCCTAACTTACACAAGCTTTTTCCACATTCAAGGCCACTTTCTCACTTATTTTTTCATCAATATTTATGAAGTGTCAGATAATGCTCTGCCAACATGTTCCGATACAGCAGGGAACACGAGGCCAAGTCGTGCTCCCAGGAAATGTTCATTCTGATGGAGGCTGACACATGATAGACAAATATATACCTGGTTAAGTCCTGATAAATGCTGAGAAGAAAAGATGGAGGAGACGTGTTGACATCATGTGATACAGGCCTTAGATGTAACATTTGAACAGACACCCGAATGAACTGAGGAAATGTCCCCTTCCTCCACATCTTACTTCCTTCAGGTTAGAACAAGCAGCAATTATTTGATTATTTATTGTTATATATTACCATTTTCTTATTTATTGTGTGTCTTTCCAAGAGAAGATGGCAGAAATCATTTCTGACTCAATTCACCATTGTGTCTCCAGTGTGCCTAACCCATTATTAGGTAATATTAGGTAATGAATGAATTAACTTGTACATTTAAAATAGTGTTTACTGGTTACTGATGTCTTATATTCATGGGGAAAATGAAAGAAAATTAGTTTCGGTAACTTATTTTCATTAAAATATTGTAAAAGCATTGCAATGGAAACTATTTGGGTGTTATGGACCACTTCATTTATACATACACAAATAATTAAAAACTAGTTAAAAACTGATGAATTCTATTTACATGAATAAAAGGATTAAGAAAAGGTAACATGGTGATGAATGGATAAAGAAGATGTGGTATATATACACTATGGAATACTATGTAGCCATCAAAAGAATGAAATCCTGCCATTTGCAATGATGTGGATGGAAATGGAGGGTGTTATGCTGAGCGAAATAAGTCAATCAGAGAAATACAATTATCATATGATCTCTCTGATATGAGGAATTTGAGAGGCAGGGTAGGGGGTCGTGGGGGGTAGGGAGGGAAAAAATGAAACAAGATGGGACCAGGAGGGAGACAAACCATAAGAGACTCTTAATCTCAGGAAACAAACTGAGGGCTGCTGGGAGGTAGGGGGGGAGGGATAGGATGGCTGGGTTATGGAAAAAAATAAAAATTAGCTAAAAAGAAAGTAAAAAAAAAGAAAAGATAATGTGGTTCCATGCATGGGATAACCCATTTCACTAGGGTGGAGATTAGCAATGGGAATCCGTGTTCTGTGGTTTAAAAGTGCGTACACAAATTGCATATTTCACTGAAATGAAATTATATAAATATATAAAATTGTATGAAATAAAATTGCATAAACTAATGGAGTAGCTTCCTTCTTATAAAGTTATATAAGCTAACTATAAAATTATGAGTAGTCTTATTTATAATCATTTCACACTTCTGATTAATTTATGAGAATCTTTAAAAAGGAATAATGTTGCTCGGTGGAAGAATACTAAAGAATGAGAAAAGAAAAGTAGCCCCTGACATTCAGAAACAGGTTTGGCACTCACAGCCAGATCATGTTTTTCTGTTGGACATAAAAAAGCTCACAGACCAGCAACATCAGACAGGACTCTTTGAATCTATGATAAAGTGAGACAAAAACAAGGTCATGTGCAACCACCGAAGTACCAAACATTGACCTCTTTTGGCTAAAATAGGGCTTGGCACTTCTTTACCAAATGCTATTTAATCCTTATTCCAGTCAGCCCTCCCTGTGATTCGGATCCCAATCATAAAGTTGCTCCACTTCCTAACAGCAATCAATCTAGAGCCAAGTCCACTTCTTTAGACCCTTTCCAAAATTACCTAACCAAAGCCCAAATCATGTAATAGGCTCCAACTCCCTCTTACTGAGACACCCCATGGTGTGATCCCAGCGTCTTCGGCTGAAGGGCATTGCCGAGGGGATTACAGGGTCTGATGCCCGTATTAATCTTAAGGAGAACTGAGAGCTTGAAGTGTTGTATCTGCCCACCCCTTCCCTTCCCCCTGCCCAACACTCTAATTGCTTGAGATTTCTTGTCAGGAACCAAATTTGCTGACAGAAAAAGTTAGATACCCTTAGAATTTCAAAGGAAATTGCTGAGCTTATTGGTGTTATAAATCCTGTAATATCACAAGAGAGGTCAAGGTCCTGGAAAAAGATTGGAAGTCTCCTCTTGCTCTTTGGCATAAGTGGATTGTAAGGGCATCCTGAGGAGCAGGACTTGTCAGAGACTCAAGAGGGTGATGCAGTATGCGATTACAAAATCTTTGGGAAAGTCTTCCTCTATGAGTTGGTCTCAGAACAGGATGCTGCCTGACAGTCAAGTGTGATAGATACCATGTGGCCAATAAATCCCTAAAAAGTATTTAAACTAATTGTCCTTTTCTCCTTTAAAATTTACCCTGGGTCTAAAAAGGACCGCTTTTATGATGAAGATGAAACTTGAATGAACAATTTTCAAAAAGTTTCCAAAAATGTAGATCAGAAATTGAAACCTCTTAAAACATAGGACCTCCTGAAAAAAAAAAATCAGGTGCCCCTTAATGGTAAAATGAGATAGGACTCTGGCTAAAATCTGGAAGAGCTAGAATTACAAGTGAAGATCCAGTGAGCGTGGGCTCAAGCTCATCCCATTGTGCTCAATACTGCTCTGGGCTTCTGAGGAAGGAGCTCATGAAAAATCACTGACAACAAATTATACATTTTCCAGAGCTAATGTAGGTCATATTTTCCACATATATGCATTGTATAAATGTTTACACAAATGCCACTTTGTGTAGGCCATTTAAGAAAGATCAGTTTACCAAGTAAACTTGATTGCTGATCTGGTCCATCATAAATACTGATATAATCCCATTCACAGTTCCAAGATTCTTCTGTTGTAAAGTCTTTAATCACCACCTTCATTTTATTTCCTGATTTGGAATAAAAAGTCCAAGTGCAGTTCAGCATGTTGGGATATATGTTAGGATAATTGGGAGAGGTGAGCTCAGTAGAACTAACCGGCATCAAATCCAATACTGGACATCCTTGAGGCAAAAAGAAAAAAAAAGTATTTAACACAATAATCAAGGTTCTGCATTACTTTCTGAATCTAGTTTTAATGTTTGCAGCCATGTCATTACAACCTAAATGGCAATGTACTTTTATTAATCTGTCACTCTTTCTTCGTATCTCCAGTTCCTGATGTATACTGACACAGGATTTAAATGACTTGTGTTTTCAAAAACTGACCCCCTCCTGAAGAAGACAGACTGAAGTTCTTTGACTTCATTTCACAAACTGAACTACTAAATCACCCACGTCCACATTTCAGTGTAGTTTTTTCCTTATATTTAATTAACATACAATCTTAATGTGCACGATCATGAGAAATAGATTTTATCATCTTCAGTCCACAGATGATAGCTATCTATCCCTTTGATATTCAACATATGTCCTAAGATTTTCAGGACTTTCCTAAATTGTAAATGCCACAATATTTCATTTCCTATACAATGAAGAAAGAGAGAACTTTGACACCATAATGTAAGCAGAGAACAGAGCAAGCAGGTTAAGAAGCAGACCTGGGTCCTCATCAGACTGAATTCCTGAATAAATTATAAGCTCAAGTTCAGACTCATGGCATTTACAATTCAAATTGCAAACATTTATCAGTTAGGGACATTTGGGTAGCTCTCAGATAGTTGAAACATAGACATGAAGATTCATGAGCTAAGAGGCTACACCAAAAAAGAGAACTGAAGAATTTAGTGACATTTTGTGCCTACTCCAAAAGTCCTAGGTTCTTCCATCCTGAAAGCAATGCCAACCAAAAATTAATGTACTTCATCAATAATCTTACCACCCTAGTTTCACTATGCAATGGTCTAGTGAAGAACCAAAAAATACATATGTAACCCAAAAGAGATAAGCTATGTGGAAAGAAGGGCAATGAATAGATTCAAGTAGCTACAAGGATTCCATTAACAAAACAGATGTGTTTCTCACCCACTAATTGAGTAAGATGCTACCTCCTCACTCTCTATTCCCTAATGGGCCCTGGGTCTCCATTACCCCAAAGTTTGACATTAAGGAAATTAATACAAATATACATTTACTATAAAATAACTAGAATCAGGCCATAAACACCTGAACGTTTTTGACAGAAGTCAGAGTGCACTTCTTATGACATAATGTTTAGCAGCATTTTCCACTCTATTTTCATAATATCATATAACCAAAGTCAAGGCAGCTGGATTCCTTACCTCCATTATAATCTTACCTTTATCATTAACTTTAGTTTTTCCTCTCATGGAATCTAGAATAAGAGAGATATTCAGTCTTAATATATATCCAAGTAAATACTTTATATTTCTTTATTCTTATTATAAAAGTGATATAGGCACCTTATAAAAAATTTCAAAATAAGAGAGTTCAAAGATGATAATAAGTCTCCTATACTCCCAGCCTGTAAGTAATCAATATTCATATTTTAACATAAATCTGGCCAGGTCTTCTCCTATGCTATGTATACATATGTTTTTTAATTGTATGCCACTTTATACCATTAAAAAATTTTTCCTCCATTTAATTTATGGTGACTATCTTTCCATACTACTAAATATTTCACATAAATTTTAATGATTCTATATTTTTGATTCACATAGATATAATTTGTATTGATATATTTTAATTAATCGCAAAAATATGAATGATGAGTCGGATCTTTAGAAACTAACATGGGCTATAAATTTTGCTTTCATTATAAAATGTCTGCACTAATGGTTTTCTGTGTTTATCTGAACACAGAAATTGAATACGTATAACAACAGTCCCCTGAGTTGACTCCTGTTCATACACCGGCTCTCAGCCAGCAAGATTCCTGTAAGCACGTGGAGGCATTTCTTCCCCAGTCACTGGATAGGGAGCTACTTCCTTTCCATCTTCTCCCTAACGTGCCCCAGCTGAAATGTCATTTCCTTTATTCAAAGAATTATTGTGCACCAGCTATTTCCGAGGCATGGCTGCAGGTTCTGGAGGTAACAGCATTAAGTTTCAGTTGCCTATCAGATATTCAAGTGGAGGGTGAGGCAACTGGTGATACACAGCTGGAGATCAAAAATAAAAAAGAAGAGTTATTTGTGTATTGATGGTAGTGCAAACTAGGGATTGGGTGAGGTCACTAAGGAGTGAGTACAGGTAAAGAAGAAATGAGAGTCAAGGCCTGGGTCCAGGGACACCTCTACCTTTAGTGGTAGAGAAACTGAAGAGCAGCCAGCCAAGAGACTCTGAAAGAGATCAGTGAAGTAAGAGGACAGCTAAGGAGAATGGTTTCCTGGAGGCCAAGACAAATAGATTCTAGAAGGAAGGAGAGCTCATTACTGCCAAACGATGTTAGTGCTGAGAGGATCTCTTGGGTCTGGACTTGGGGAAGTCCTTGGTAACTTTGGTAAGACCAATGCCTATGGAATGGTAACAAAGAAAGGGCTATGGGAAAGGACCTAAGTAAAAAAGGAGGCAAAAGGGAAGTAGAAATAAATCTCATGGAGTTCTGTGATAAGAGAACACAGAAACTAAAGTTTTCATACAATTCCATTGCCATCCTTTACCAAACTAAATAAGATCCCTCCACCATATATTTTTTAAGATTTTTATTTATTTATTTCACAGAGAGAGAGAGATCACAAGTAAGCAGAGATGCAGGCAGAGAAAGAGGAGGAAGCAGGCTCCCTGTGGAGCAGAGAGCCCGACGCGGGCCTCGATCCCAGGACCCTGAGATCATGATCTGAGCCGAAGGCAGAGGTTTTATTGAGCCACCCAGGCACCCTCCACTGTATATTTTTACTATAGCCATATTTTTCCTTCAAAATAATAGTTTTTTTACTCTATATTTTTCTGTATGATTATTTGATTATTGACTATCTCTCCCAGTAGAGTATAAACTCTACTAGGGCAGAGACTATTACCAGACTAAATTAAATACCTTTAGTAGAAATACCTCTCCAATTGTGTTCCAATTAACATTTTTAATGAGTATAAATTGATTAACTTTTTTTTTTTTTTTAAAAGGTTTTATTTATTTATTTGACAGAGAGAAACACAGCTAGAGAAGGAGCACAAGCAGAGGGGCTGAAAGAGGTTGAAGCAGGCTTCCCGTAGGGCAGGAAGCCCGATGTGGGGCTCGTTCCCGGGTCTCCAGGATCATGACCTGAGCCGAAAGCAGTTGCTCAACCAACTGAGCCACCCAGGCGCCCCCTAAATTGATTAACTTTAAGGATAAAGGTAATTCTAACAATTGTTCAGAACTAAATCTAAACTGCATATTGTTTTCAATTTTCATAATGCTATCAGTGTCTTTGCCCAAATCACAGGATTGTTGGGCAAGGCATATTTTTCAATAATCTGGTTGCCACCAATATAAATGACTTATCCATCAAATGAGTGAAGAAGAATATATTAGTACATTAAGGAAATTAATTTCAAAAGAGAAAAACTATTCAAAACTTTTATGCTAAGGATAAAAATTTCTTCCTATATTGTTATAATCATCCAAATACCCAGAAAAATAGGTAAAATTCTTTGGTGTTTTAAGGGAAAATAACAGATCTGATAAATCTTATACTTTCTAGAGATTTAGCTTGAAGCTTCCACAGACTACAGAAGTCATACCTTAAACACTGTCCTTTCCTTCTCCTCTAAAGCAGACAAATAAAATAGAGAATCCAACCTGTTTAATGACAGATTTTCCTAATAATGAACAAAACAAAAAACATACACATAAACATATATAAAAGCAATAGACTTACCAGAAATATGAAAAGAATACCTCAAAGAAAATTCTTCCATGGCCAAACTGACATTATATGTGAAAATCAGCATCACTAGAGGACCATGAGATTTTAAGGAAGGTGAA
Organism: Spilogale gracilis; assembly: GCA_004023965.1. Lineage (NCBI taxonomy): Eukaryota > Metazoa > Chordata > Mammalia > Carnivora > Mephitidae > Spilogale > Spilogale gracilis. The sequence goes on from PITA01012925.1 coordinate 40,998, forward strand.
TTTTCTCCACACATTTTTCCTAGCCCCAAATAAAGAAAAAACAAAGAAGCATACAAAAGCTTACCATGCATCAAAGCAAAGGTTATTGAGCAAAGGAAGAGGGGGAAAAATCCCATTTTTGAAATTACAAATTTATACCATATCCACTCCCAAGAATATAAAGATGAAAAAATTAAGCAGAAGAAAACACAATTAGAATAGAGAGAAAGACAGTCCAGATTCCTGAATCCAAGCATTTCTAAGGACGGGGCTCCAAACCAGCTGGAGCCCAGGACCCAGTTCCTACAGTGTCTAGAATAACCTAGGGAGATCTCTTTAAAGTGATATATTACAAAAGATGATGACATGGTCTTGCTAGGTCCTCAGGGAACTAAACAATTATTGTCACCAGACTGAAATAAAATAAACATATATGAATATATTTAAGCCTCAGCTCCATACAGTCTACATTTATCCACAGCATAGCCAAATGAGTAAGAGGCAAGGTGTTATAATCAGCATGCTTTCTATGAAAAACTATTTTGAGCTTTAGGTGATCATACATAGAATTCTTCTGAAACCAACATTCTAACAAAGCTCGTTTGCTCTAACATTCAGTTAGAAATCAAGGTTTCAAGTCAACAGTCCCAAGAATTAAGCTTTTCTCTCTTACAGAAAAACTCTGCTTTCTTTTGTAAACAGACATCCAGAGAATCAACTTCATGTGACAAGAAACAAAGTAAAGATTTAATTTAGATTGTACAGGAACTGATAGGTTCTTATCTGTGAAAAGAGGCTAAGGGTTAATCCAGGGCTTGAGGTTCTCAAAATCATGTGGATCAACAGTTTATCGTCTCTTGGGAAATGATCAAAATAAAAATCAAAAGCTTTGGAGACACTGGTTTTAATATGAAATGTAATCACAGCTGAAGGTATCTTTGATATTGGGGCCTGGACAATATCTTTGATACTGGGCCTATAAACTTATTTTTATAGATTTGAACTTTTCTAATACTGATTTGTAAAACTCCCTATATTATTTACCTAAAACCTTTCTCAGAAGCAGTTAAAAATCCCAAGTTTGTTACTTGTTTTTAAATTTTGTTTCTATTGAGGCAGGAGAGTTTTTAATTATATAGGAATTTATTGATAATTTCGTATTTCTTCTATTGCTTTTATAGAGAAGGTTCTTCTGCATCAGAAGTTAAGGTAATTACCCATTTTTGTCCTGCTTTGTAAGAAAAATGCTTAACTCTTTAATTGGTTCTTGTTATGGAAAATATAATTTACATTTTCCTCTCTGACTTGTAATGCCAAATTTATCATCTATAAATATCTTACGCTTTCCCTTTTGTTCTGTTTATTCCTACTCATATGTGTCTCTATATGTATTACTACTCTGTTTCAATTATCATTATTTTAAAGTATGTTTCAATATCTGATAGTTTACCTCATCACACACACACAAAAATCAAAACCTTTGAAGACTCTGGTTTTAACTTTAAATTTAACCAGGGCTGAGTCTCCCAAAACATTTTCAGTTAGTCCTATTTATTTTAAAGATCAATAGTTATTATTAGTTTCTCTCTCACTCTCGGGAAAAAAAATTCCCATGGGATTTTGCTGGGAAATACACCATATTTATACATTAATTTGATGTGAATTAATGTTAATTCTGTCTTCCAGTTTGGGAACATGGTACATTTCTCTGTTCATATCTGTGTGTGCATATGTGTAAAGTTTTATATCTGCACAATAAATCTCACATTTAATTTTAGGGTTATGTCAAAAAGAAAACCACAGGTCCAAAACAGAGTTGGTTATGTGAGGCCACATCACCAAACCAGGGCTTAACAGGTAACCTAATTTCAGTTTCAACCTCCCCCAGAAACGCAGTCTTAACCAGTCAGTCAGAAATTTTCTGGTCAGCATCAATGACGTAGTGTCCCATGGGCCCTGTACATTCCCCAAAGGAAAAGGAGGTAGTATGTATAAGAGCGCCTTTCTTTTCTTTGGCTAACCATCCTGCCTTCCGTCCATAAAATCCCTTCATTTTGTACAGTGCCTCGGAGCATCCCTCTACTGGGTAGAGGGCATGCTGCCCGAAGCAGGAGTCCCTTAATAAAGCCAGTTAGATCTTCAGATTTATTTGATTGACTTTTGTTTAACAGTTATGCCTAGTTATAGGATTTTGTTGTTAATTAAAATGATTTTTCCATTACATCTTTTATTATTTTTTTAAGGATGTGATTGCTGTATACTTAACATATCTATTTTTCTTCACATGGTAGTTTTATTACTTGTAATATATTTTTCAATATTAAACTATCCTTGCATTCTTGAGATAAATTATATTTGGTTATGATTAATACTTAGTGACCTATTGACCTCACACATTGAATCAACCCCTGGAACTTGTATACTTGACTTTCGCAAAAAACTTGTATACTTAAACTTGTATACTTAAAACATATATACTTAACTTTCGCAGAAAGCAAAATTTTAGATAGGAGACAGGAAATAATGCATATGTTTTATGCATTTGTTCTAAGAAAAACAAGTATATAGTTAGTTCATTAACATTAGAAAGTATACCTTATAATACAGTTAACATACTCTTTCCCCTTCTTTCTTTATTTCTTTGTTCCTCCAAATTTTGTGTATTCTGACACCCCACTGATGAAAAGGTACTAGGGAAACAAGAGACTAATCTTTTCTTCTAAGCAACACAATTTTAAACATAGGAATGAAAACATGTATTTCTAATTCAGACATGGCAGAAGCTTGCTTTCTTTTATATTACCACGCATTCTTTCCTTTAATTCTCAAAACAATCTCATTGGCAGTACAAGTAACAGACATTCTGTAAGGCAAGAAAGGAAGAAGTGTAGATAATTTCCAAGGACCCCGGGGGCAGATTCTGCATTCTCTCCACAAGAAGCTGTGGCCTCGTGGATAGTAAATGGGCTTAGGAACCAGGAACTACCAGCGTTTATTAACATTTCCTTAAGTAGAAACATGGAGATTTCTGGGATGGCAATTTAAGTCCAAAGCATAAATGGATGGTGGTTTAGCAACTGACTGATCAACTCTGGTAGGATCCTGTCTGCCTGAGGGAGGAGGGACACTGGCATCTGGGTCTTTCTTAGGGAGTCAAAGGTCAGCATCAGGCCACACATCCTCTCCGTCTGAGCAGCCACCTGGTTTCATCAGGCACAAGTATCCTTGGCTAAGTTAACTGAAAATTTAGAGCACACGTGTGTGTGTGTGGGGGGGGTAGTGATAGTGGGGTGTCTCTTCTTTGTAAATTACATAAAAAGCTAAGACAGATCTTATTACTCTCTTGTCACGGTTCAGGAAGCAGAGTTTGAGACAGCTTTGGGAACATTCCCCCAATTTTTTAACTACTATGTGGTAGAACTGAGATCTGGATCTGGTGCCCTCAGATTTCCATCTGGACTGCTGTTATCACAGCACGTTGGGGATCGTTGGTCAGCCGACTCAAGCTCCATTTCATTCCCTTTGTCCCTAGTCATCTCCCAGTCAGGCCAGAGAGGCTTAAATCTGCTATAGGATTCTTGGAAATGTGTTTGTTTTCTCAATGGTGTATTCCTTCTCTGTGTCCCTTCTTCCTTTTTCCTGTATGGAATGGTGACAACTGAAACGGCTACTACAGAACCATTAGGGAAAGGCGAAGGGAACTGCCATAACCTTAGTCTTGACAGAATTGAACTAATGAGTTAGTGGCACATCTGGAAAACTCTGGATTTTTATTTCTTTCATAAAAATCAGTAAGTCAATTTAATGAGGTTTCCAGCTACTACCTAATTAATTAGCCCATGCAATGCCTTTTCTGGTGGATATTATTTTGCTTGATTAATATTATAGTCTCAATTATTTTTGTGTTACATTTGTTTAAAACTGCTTTGTCCATCCTTTATTTTTAGTATTTCGGGGCAAGTTTATTCTAGGTATGACCTGAGTAAGCAGTGTACAGCTGAGTTTTTTTTTTTTTTTTTTAAGATTTTATTTATTTGATAGAGAGAAACACAGCCAGAGAGGGAACACAAGCAGGGGGAGTGAGAGAGGGAGAAGCAGGCTTCCTGCCAAGCAGGGAGCCCGATGTGGGACTCAATCCCAGGTCTCCAGGAACATGACCTGAGCCGAAGGCAGTCGCCCAACCAACTGAGCCACCTAGGCACCCTCTGAGTTTTGTTTTTAACTCAATCTGAGAGAGTGCTAACTTAATTTCAATTCCAAATCTAAAAAACAGTAAGGCTATTTAAGTACCACAGAATTTACTTCATCTGTAAGTCGCACTGAATGCAAAACAATCTGGAAATATTTCATTAAAAAATCAAGAGCATAGCTCTTCATGGGATATTAGTTACCTATTAATTTTTTGCCTGATCCAAATCCTTCATAAGCCCACATGTGACCCTGAGGCCAAGGGTGCAGGCTTCATTTGGAAGTCAATAATATCAAGGCGAATGACATGATGTAGAGGGGCTAATAACTTCCTGTGGCAACTATGACACAGATAAAAGAAAGTCAGGAGTGATTTCCAAATAGCACATACTGTCAGTGACTTTGATCAGAATTTTCTGCATCACTGTTATTAGTGCTGCGTTTTTGTGCTTGGGTGAAAGAAAAATTTTTTACCTTAAATTGTAACCATTAAAAATATTTCTAATAATTTGGTAAGAGTTTTAATTAAGTTCACCTGTCAATAGTGAATGGTTGGTCAATCACACATAGTCCTTTAAATTCTGATTGGCAGTTTGTCTGAATTTGCCCCAAACTTCCCCGAATCACATAAACTTACTCAGGATAGAGATATACAAATCTTCATTTTTCACTTCACACTTTAAACTTATTCTATTGTTTAATTCAAGGGAAGTTCTCTATTTTGGCAATTTAAGCACCATTTATTGAGTTCCTAGTATGTGCCAGAAGATGCTACATACATTATTTCTAACTCCAAAACTGTTTGATAGAGATTTGACTTTCCACTTTACCTAAAAAATGATCTCTTTTGTGGAGAAAGTATACAATTTATCAACAGCGACAATCTTACATTTAGTTTTTGGATACTGAAGGCCTCAAACCAGGGATTACCTCAAAGTCTATTCTTCAAAGAGAGCAGGTGGAAAATAATGCCTTTAGGAAGTGTTGTTGCTCAAGGGACCACTCGCAAACTTCTTTCATCATATTAAGCATTCCTTCCTCACCTCATAGTGGTTCCATGAGAGTATCTTGGGATCTGTATGATTCCTCCTGGTTTAATCAAAATAACATCCTCCTGAGTGGCCAAATGGTCTTGATTTGAACTCCGGAGAAGTTTGGCAGTTTTACTGCCCTTTGGACCTAAAAATAAAGGGAAAAAAAGGCAATGAAAATAAAATTAATTTTTGAGAGGCTTATCATACGACTTTTCAGATCAGAGAAGTCACTTCCCCTCCCTGTTTTTGAAAAAAACAAAACAAAACAAAACAAAAAAAACCTTAACAGAAGTGGTTATTTTCACTGAAAAGCCTGTATCTGAATATTCAAAGATACAGAGAACAGCACTTCTCTCAGCATTGTCTTTGGCACAGCCTCAAGTGGATGGAAGATAATGTGGAAAAATTATAGATAATGCCAGTTCTCTACACAACTTAATCTGAAAGCAGCATTCTTAATATAGTTTTTTAGGAAAACACTTTCATATGATATGCACTCTTCTCTTATGACTCACTGAACCTTTTCCCCAAATATATCTCTGCAATGCTTTTTGGTACCCAGGAAAGAAATTAGCTTTCAGTTACTTATACTTATCAAAAGTCAAAAACCTGGATGGCTCAGTCTGTTAAGCGTCTGCCTTCCACTCAGGTCATGATCCCAGAGTCCTGGGATCTTAATCTTAATCAGATTAAGTCCTGGGATCTTTCCCTTAATCAGAGGGCTGATTAAGAATAGTGTGAAAAGAACCTGTGAGCATTTTAGATCAAACTCCTCTGCTATTAATAATAAGTCAGTATTCATCCTACATTTATTTAAATATCACCTGCTCAGAAAGACATTTGCTGGTTATACTACATACGACATAAAGAAAATTTTATTTTCTTACTAGGCTTCTACTCCCTCCTGAAGTAGAAGCTTGACAAAGGCAGGGATTTCTTTTGTCCATTTTGCTCACTACTGAATCCCCACAACCAAGCAGAGTAGGTCTCTAGTCCCTAGTAGATCCTCCTTCCAAGTATGTGAGGAGCAAGAGAAGGAAGAGATTATATGAGAAGAAAAGAACAAAACATATTAGATGGCATAACACATTAGGGTAAAAGCTGTTGAAATAGTATTTGAAAAGTGATTATCTACTTATTTGGAAACAAGTACAGATCAATGCAGCTGTTAAATGAGTGTGTTGCTGGCTCCCAAAGGGAAAAAGATAGCATTTTACAGTTTAGAAGAATACTATTTGGCTTGAATAAGGGGTAATACCTCCATTATACGCTTACAGTTCTGTCAGCTATCATCTGAAGAGACGGAACCATTCTACAAGGATCAAGCTGACAATTTCAAATCAAAGGAATGCTAGGTTAGAAAATTATAGGATTCCTCAAGTTAATCCACAAAAAGCTGAGCATGGTTTTCAATAGGTTATAAAGATAAAGGTAAGTTTTCCCAGAAAATGTTTCTTTTTATATGAGAATCTAGTATATAACATGATGCTACAAGTTGGAAAGAAAATAGTTTTCTCTTAAGGAAAAATATATAGCATCACTTTACTGTATGAGAAAAAAACATTTCAGCAGGATTAAAGAAGTTTTTAATTAATTTTTTTGCCTGAACTCAGAATGAATAATAAACACTTAAAAAGCAATGAGATAAATCAAAGCAATAAAGGTGTTTATAGAGAGATTTAAATACATTTTTAAAAGTTCATTTAAACATATAAAAAAAATTAAAGATGTGCCTGAGTGGTTCAGTTGGTTAAGTGCCTGACTCATGGTTTTAATAATTTTTTTAAAAGATCTTATTTATTTGACGGGGAGAGAGAGAGAGAGAGAGAGAGAGAGAGAGAGAGAGAGAGAGAGATAGATCACAAGTGGGCAGAGAGGCAGGCAGCGAGAGAGGAGGAAGCAGGCTCCCCACTGAGCAGAGAGCCCAATGCGGGCAGACACTTAACCCTCTGAGCCATCCAGGTGCCCCTGACTCTTGGTTTTAGCTCAGGTCATGATCTCAGGGTCATGAGATCGAGCCCTGTGTCAGGCTCCATGCTCTGCGGGGAGTCTCCTTCCTCTCTCCCTTTCCCCTCCCCCTACACCTCCCCTCACTCACGTGCACTTTTTCTTTCTCTCAAATAAATTAATCAATAAAATCTTAAGAAAAATAAAAGGCAAATAGCAACCTTATCAATAAATACTTATGACTTATGACAAAGGAAAATATATGTATAACACCTTTCATAAACCAATAAAAATACTGAAAAAAATGGATGGTAATGACAAGAAATAAAAAATACAAACAGCTAACCAATATATGAAAAAAAAACCTCCATTAATAATGTAAAAAAAAAGTAAAAGTGCTTACCAAACTGGTATATTCAGTTATACTCATGGTGCAAGAGGCTCCCTGTATTGCAAATGGCAGTGAAAACTGACAGCTTTTTTGAAGAGTATTTTATCAATATACACTTGTGGAAAAAATTACACTATGTCTCTAGGCATGATGCTAATTTGGGAAGATACAGCAAGGAACAAAATGGCAGTATCCCTGCTTTCATGAATCTTATTTTAGACAGGTAAATAAAGATAATTTCAAACAGAGATCAAGGCTACAAGTGAAATAATCTGAATATGATGAAAAGGACTTTGGGAGGAAATGAATGGCATTACTTTAGGTTTAGAAGTCCTCTTTGAGGAGGTGACCTATCATTCATTCATTCACTCATTCATGCCTTCTAGGTCTCACATGCTGTTCTAGATCCTGGAGAGTCTTTAAATGAGGAGATGAAAGTTTTAGACCTCTGAGAGTTCACATTCATTAGAGAAAAGACAAACCACAAACATGAAAAAAAAGTCATAATGTTAGAAGACAGTAAGCACTAAAGAAAAGGGGAGGCACGAAGAAGTACCAATGTAGGAGGTGATGCAATCAACAGCAATTAAGGTAGGTCTCTATGAAGGTGACATTCTATGGCCAAAATTAACAGGAGAGGAAACAACAAGGGTTGGAGAGGCTGTGAAGAAAGGGGAACCCTCTTCCACTGTTGGAGGGAATGCAAGTTAGTGCAACCACTTTGGAAAACAGTGTGTAGATTCCTTAAAAAATTGAAAATAGAGCTACCCTATGACCCTGCAATTACACTACTGGATATTTACCCTAAAGACACAGATGTAGTGAAAAGAAGGGCCCTATGTACCCCAATGTTCATCGCAGCAATGGCCACAATCGCCAAGCTGTGGAAAGAGCCAAGGTACCCTTCAACAGATGAATGGATAAAGAAGATGTGGTACATATATACAATGGAATACTACGCCTCCATCAGAAAGGATGAATACCCAACTTTTGTAGCAACACGGACCAGATTGGAGGAGATTATGCTGAGTGAAATAAGCCAAGCAGAGGAAGTCAAATATCATATGGTTTCACTTACTTGTGGAGCATAAGAAATAATATGAAGGACAGTAGACGGAAAGGAAGTGTGAACTGGGGTAAATCAGGGAGGGAGATAAAACATGAGAGATTTTGGACTCAGAAACAAACTGCGTGTCTTGGAAGAGGGGAGTGGGAGGATGGGTAAGCCTGGTGATGGGTATTGAGGGCACATATTCCATGGAGCACTGGGTGTGGGGCATAAACAATGAATCTTGGAACACTAAAAAAATAATGTAATAAAAAAAAGTGACATTCAAGTCTTGAGGGAGGTGAGGGACAAATGGAGAAGGAGCAGGACAAGGGCCCTGAGGTGAGAATGACAGCACTGATCGTGTGAGTCAGGGAGGGAGACGGAAGGTCGTGCTAGGGATTTGGGATTTTATTTCAGCTACAAGAAGACCTGGAGCTGTTTTAATTGAGAAGCATGAAAAATAAAATTAGGACCATTACGCCTTATACCTCTAACAGCCACCTGGCTTCTGTACACTTGCTTGCTAGAACCTAAGAAAGTGGAAAAACACTAGCAGTCCTCCTATAGCCACCCTGTTACCACACGACCCCTCTCCCCGCACCTTCAGATCTGAGAACAAGAGATAAGGGCCATTTGGTTCCAGGAATGTGGCTACATTGAAAGGCTCACCCTTCCCCCTTTCATGCTGGGTGTTGCAGGAAGGGGTGCCCCTCTGTGGTTTTGGTTAATAAGTGCGGGAACCAATCAGGTCATGCTGGTGTTCAAATTTAAATGTCAGCCAATAAGAGTCCAAGTACCGCGAAAAGTCCGAAACTTGTTTGTGCATATCTATAAAAAGCTGTAAAATCTGCTGCACGGGGCCTCTTAGTGTCACCGGTAATGATTGCGTGGAGGTCCGGGTTCAAACTCGCAATAAACGACCCTTGCCCTTTGGCTTTGACTCTGGACTCTGGTGGTCATCTTTGGGGGTCTCCGAATTTGGGCATTTCATAATCAAGGTGGATGGGGAAGGTCATCTGATCACAGGAGAAAAATGTACAAAGTGGACAGGCCAGTTAATAGCTTTGTTTCATAGTCTAAGGGACAAAGTGCTTTTTTTTTAAAGGTTTTATTTATTTGAGAGAGGAGCACAAGCAGGTGGAGGGGCAGAGGGAGAAGCAGACTCCCTGCTAAGCAGGGAGCCCTAATAGGTTCCGTGTTTAAAGGAATGAAGCTGATATAAAAGCAAAGGTCAAGCAAAGCTTTATTTGGCGCCAAGGATCCAGAATTATACTGGCTGGCCAGGGTTGTTTCTCAGGAGAGAGAAAACGAGGATGCCTAATTTCTCAGGCTAGCTTTTATAGGGCGACCCCCCCCAAAATCACAAGCTAACCAGGGTTAATTTGCATTTCTCTTACCCCAGGAACCGGGAAGTTGAGGGCATTTGGGAGTTCCCATCTGGCCTCAAGTACTTGTAGGGGTCCCCCATTCTTAGATTGCATCTCTATTGCTCAGGGCCCGGAGGTTGGTGGTTAAGTGATTGCAGGTCTCCCCCAGTCTGGCTCACCTTTGTTTTCCAGGGGCTATTTGCCCCTATTTCCTGGAGTTGTTTTTCTGAGTAAACAAGATGGCGGCTTGGACATCTAAATAGGTCCTTTCAAGCCCGACTCAGGACTCCATCCCGGGACCAGGAGACCATGACCTGAGCTAAAGGCAGAGCCTTAACAGACTGAGCCACCCAGGCGCCCCTAAACGAGACAGTGCCAGGAGTCGCCCTGGCCCCTCTGGCTGACAGTCACAGCGAGGAAATGGCAGCATGAGCACAGTTCCTGTTGTACTGAGCGAAACTGCCATCTCCACTTCCTACTGTTAATTTTTATCTTAAAATTAAACACCTTATTCTTGGCAGGGCCTCAGGGTGCTCCAAACCAAACAAAGAGTTCTTTACTGACACTGCCTATAAGTTTCTCCCAGCACCTTCCCTTTAAAGACATGCAGATCCCCAGGAAAGATTGTAAGATCATTAAGGGCACTTGAGCTAGGAATCAGTTTAGCCCAAGGAAAAGAGCTTTATCTAAAGATGAGGCAGAACAAAAGTTACTGTGTGGACCTTTGTTAATTAATCACAAATGGTTCCCTCCAGGAGGCCTACATTCCATCCTTGCAACACAAATACCCAGATTCCCTTCTACTGGTGTCTACAATGAGAATGAAGAATCAATAATCAAAGAATAACAAGGTAATTAAAAAACACTGCCATTCATACAAGGTCTCTCTAGAGCAGGGTCCCCATGGTGCTTACACACACAGTTATAAAGAAAAGGCCTATGCAAAGAACTTACATCCTGCCTCTACAAAACCAGTAACACCTCCCCCTATTACAGGATGACTCCTAACTGGTTTACTAGTAACCTAGCTTGTATCTTATTAAAGTTTAACTCTATATGTAACTTACTAACCTAAGCCTTTTTAATTATCTTGTTGATCAGAGTACCTTATCACTAAAAGTCATCTGCTGTAAAAAAAAAATTCTGCCTTTTGATGACATATGTCACTTGTTGCCTATAAATAAAGACACTGCAACCGGCAAGACAGAGATGCTGCCTGATGATCAGAAAGAATCCCCAAGGCTCTCTCATTCCTCTCCCCGACACTGTCCATCCTTCGGGGATCCCTGGTTCAGCTGAAGCTGGACTCCGGCAAGACAGTATTTATAAAGATTCTTTAAATAATTGTCTGTGCCCTCTAACTCAATGATTTAATCCCAGAATTTTTCCCAAGAGCACAAACTTCCCCTCAGAGCATCTCCCTAGTCTGCATCCATTCCCGAATCCAGCACACGCACCTGTGTGTACCACACATACTCACAGTAGTAGACACACACTTGTTTCCTTCCCAGATGTCCCCATCAACAAATTAGCTCCAAAATCTTCCCACCCCCCTTTTGACTAAGAGCTGAACCACACCTACACAAACAAGAGGTAACAACTTTGTTTTGTTGAACAAAAACAGGTTTGGCTGTGTATGAAATGAAATGACAACTGGTGTGCTATTAGCAAATATTTTTAATTCTGACATTGTAAAAGCCTTTAATATATTTTGCTTTATTTTAAAATCCAACACCCCTCCCGCCCCCCATCTGATTTTTAACCATCTTAACTCCTCTATTGGATACATTTTTGGCATCCTGTCCTGGTTCTTGTATGCTTGAAGAACTTGAGCTCTCTTGTCTTTTTTCCGACTTGAACACACATGCATACACACACTCACACTCAACCTCTACTGTACTTGTTTTGTAAATTCAAGTTTTGAAAATATTCCGTGTGCCTTGGAAGGAAGGAAAAAAGGAAAGGAGGGAGGGAGGGAGGGAAGAAGGAAGGGTGGTCTGTTACTATGAATCAAAACTTTGGTGGTGGTGGGACCCAAGTTAAGGCCTCTCCTGATTGCAGGCTTCCTGTATAGAAAAGGCTCCCAGCGCAAGGTTGAGATGCCCTCAAGGATTACCTGACACCCTTGTCTCATCATGGCTTTCGTCATAAATAGTCGTAACTCCATCTGGACACGCAGAAGATCAAGGCAGCGACAGGCACACAACTGTCAATTTTGCCATACTGCGCGGGGACACCCTGAGCACCCAAGAACATTCCAGTTCTCCTCTAAAATCCAGTGGATATCCTGGAGTTGCGGAAAAGCCTCTGGGCTCTTCCAGTTCCACCTCAGAGTAACACCCTACAGTTGGGAGCACACAGACACCAGGGACCAACATGAACAAAGCAAAGCAAAGTGAGGTTCTATCAGGAACTTGAAAAATTTAGGCTTGCAAGAAGAGAATGAAAACTTTATGACTCTCTGTTACATGGCCTTGGGGGAAAATGATCATCCCATTTAAATGTTTTCTTGAAATGCAGTTGTAGGAGAATTTAAACGATCATTATTTAAATTTTTTTTCACTGAATCTTTTAAATGCCTTAGAAGATGCACAGTGGGTATGCGCTCCCTATTTCCTACATGTTTTCATTTCCTTCCTTCTTTGAGATGCAACTGAAGGTCTGTTCCTAAAAGCTTCAGTAATTTCACTGAGCATTTACCTGGCTGGGACAAATGATTACATTCATGGAATTCGTGACTGAAATCACAAAAAGGAGGATGTGCTGCATACATCTCAAGGTCTCTCACTTCTTCCACTTGCCCGTAAGTCCGAGGGCACCTCTGGATCTGCAAGGCTACCCACGGAGCTTCAAATGCCGGGGCTCTCCGGCCCACTGACCCTGCAGTGTGCTATTCCTTCTGCTTACACCCTCAGCTCTGCCTCCTTCCCCTCTATGTATTCCCTCGCCAAAAGTCCTCTGAGCAATTACAAATTGAAATAGTCTGTATTCAAAAGAGCACGTTTTTAATGCATGAATATGAATTAATACAAGCATCATATATGCCTTGCCGTAGAGAAATTAACACCCTCAGGTGACACATACATGAATATACTTCCATGAAAGATAGAAATGAAGAATGGCAGAAGGGGAAGAAGGGAAATGAAATGTTATAAGAATTCAGGATCTATTCAACTGCCTAGTCCTGTTATCTCTGCAAATTCTCCCTTTCATTTAGATGGCTACCATAATCTAATTTAGATATCCATTGATCTACTTTGATTTAACAGGAACCTAACCGATTTCCTAGTCGCTAATCTTCCCCCACGCCATGCCCATATCCCCAATCTGGGATAGGGTATGAAGCAAGAGAATTAAGTTCTTTTCTTGCTCAAAGCACCTAAAATTATGACTCTGACACCAACATGTCTTTTCAATCATTTCTTCCTGTCCCTATGAATCCTCTATGACAAATCTGCCTGGAAAAGGAACCAAATCACGTAAAGTCATGAATTCCCAACTAGCCACTTCCTTTTATAAATGCACTAACAATCCTCTGTGGTGGAATTGGATGGATGTTAAAGAGAGGATAGTCCCAACATTTTCTCTCACAGAATATTCACAGAATTAAAACAAAACAATACCTTTTCCTGTGTGAAACTTGCAAAGTTCTTTGGCATGCCACATGTATTTCTGAACACACACAAATGAGAAACCTCTCTGCATTTTAATGCCACTTTGCTAATAGTCCAACAGGACAGTTTAATGAACACACTGGTTGGTCACTACTGGACACCACTTGTTAACTGTTGTCATTCATCATACCATCTCTGTTTTAAATGCTTGACATACACTCACTTACTTTATGCACTAATTAAAATTGTCCATTTAACTCAAACCCTCAAAATCATTAGGCTTTAGGGTCTTGGACCAAAGTCTGCTCTCCATCTCATCCCCAAATCCAGATTCACTTTTAATCTGAATAGGACCCTTTGATGTTTGTGTTGTCAGATCATGCCACCCTAACTCACCCTAACTCATCTCTTACCCTCATTCACTCTTTTCCTAGCTTAAATTCCAATAATACATCATTTTAATCCCTTCCCTCTACATGCTTTCAATACCCTTATATGCTTGCATACTTGGGAAAACCCATTCTGATGAATCTACCTTCCATCTGTTCTTCTATGTGCTACCCCTCAGTGTCTCCAGAAGAAAACATACAACTAAGCTAACTGGTCAATCTCCCTCTTGATTCATCATCGTTAATCTCAAAGGATTTTATGTTGTCCAGCAATCCTACTACATTTTCCTAGTCCATGCACTTTGTCACTTTTTGAGAGAACTATTTTATACTTCCTCTTTTTTTCTCTTAAAACCCTCAAATCCTCTTCACAGCCCTGTTTCATCCACTAAGTGCACAGAAGCAATTGGAAAATTGCCAGAAGCTCCCATCCCCCACATGTACCCATATGCCAGCATAAGTATTCTGCTTCCCATCTAGCAACTATTGTGAACTGCACTTTGCTCCTTTCTGAGACCGACCCTCTTGCTGAGCACAAGATGGCATCCCCTCTCTCCTACTGAAGGTCATCACTCTAGCAACTCTTCCAGTCTCCAGTTTCCTCTTCAGTCGCCCCCGCACCTCTTCCTAGTTGTCTCCTGCCCTTGACTGTATGCGAGGTAGATGGGGGCAGAGATGGGTAAGAAGGAAGAGACTGTAACCACCAGGAAACCAAGAGTGATGGCATCATAGAACTTTCTTTTTTTCTTTTTCTTTTTTTAACATTTTATTTATTTGACAGGGAGAAACACAGCCAGAGAGGGAACACAAGCAGAGGGAGTGAGAGAGGGAGAAGCAGGCTTCCCGCCAAGCAGGGAGCCCGATGTGGGGCTCGATCCTGGGTCTCCGGGATCATGACCTGAGCCGAAGGCAGTCGCTTAACCAACTGAGCCACCCAGGTGCCCCAGAACTTTCATCTCCCTACAGGTTAATTATAGATTTTTAATTCTCCAGGTACAGTTTGATTTTAACTAAAAATGAAAATCCTATTGGCAAAGAGATGCTGACAACTGTAGGACAGTGGCAAGTGACTAACACTGATGCTAACTGTGGTTCTCTCTCACAGCCAGAGTCCTCAGCTACCGAGATACCTGAAAACCCAAGGACTTTTGTTTATATAGGAACAAACAGATCAGAAGTCAGAATAATTCTATGTATTCCTTCAGAATTCAAGCTTTTGTTCACAGCCAATATATATATATATATATATATTTTTTTTTTTTAAAGATTTTATTTATTTGACACACAGAGAGAGAAATCACAGGTAGGCAGAGAGGCAGGCAGAGAGAGAGGGAAGCAGGCTTCCTGCTGAGCAGACAGCCCAATGTGGGACTCCATCCTAGGACCCTGAGATCATGACCTGAGCTGAAGGCAGAGGCTTAACCCTCTGAGCCACCCAGGCGCCCCCACAATATATATATATATATATTTAACCTGCCACAGCTCTATGTGTGGGGGTAGAAAAGAAACCCAAATGGTCACAGTAACAAGACTCCTTTTTTTTCAGTTTAACCTACCAGCCAGAACGAAAACACAGGGCTTATTATTCTGTTCCAGAGAAAATTAGTGAACCCAGACATACCATGCTTTCTGCTACATTCTTACTAGCTGTATTAAGCACATAACACAAACACCTATTACCTGGTCCAGACGCACTGTCTGTTGAAGGTGTGGGTGTTGGCAACTGTTGTCTTGGTAAGCTTTTGCTTTCATTACTTATCGGAAGTGAAACAGGACCCATACCTGGAGAAAGCATGTTAAAAATAAAGATGAAAGCCTCGAAACAAAATGTAGTCTATACCGAAACAGTTTTTGTCAAAAGAAAACGCAGATTACAGCAGCCTCAGGAAAAGTCAGTTTTACATTCACTCTGCCTAAGGGAGAATGTATTCTTACAGAATTTTAATATGCATTTTAATGCTTTAGGAACAAAAATAAATGAAATACTACTTTATGGTTTTTTTTCTTTCATAATGCTGATCTCTACCATACGTCTTGCAAGCCTACTCTAAAGAAAGAGAAATTGTTTTCATAATATCTGAAAAATATTTACCTTTGCTTTTGGATTGGATCCAGTCCAAGAAGACGCTCACTCCGGCAAACACAGCTGGCTTCCTTGGTTGGACACAGCTAGCCCCCCAGCCGGCAAGGCCATAGAGGACAAAGGGACTTTCTCATGTCTACATACTAATGGGCCACCAGAGACTCCCTGAAACACCAAGAAAATGTGCTCTAAAAATTTGCTTTAATCAAAGCTCCTGCTTTCAATTTTGGAACAGGAATAACCAATAATTTATTCATAACACACTTCTTTAATTTAAAAATATTAATACTTTGTCAATTAGTATACCTTAGAGTACTTAAACTCAAATGAATAAAATCACAAAGATATTACAATCAATACCACAGAAATACAAAGAATCATGAGACTACTATGAATAACTATACACCCAAAAAAAAGATAACCTGGAAGAAACAGACAAATTCCTAGAAACAAACAAATTGCCAAGACCAAATCACGAGGAAAAAGAAAATCAGAACAGACTAATTTGAGGAAGGAGACTGAATCACTAAACAAAAACACCTCAATAAAGAAAAGCTCAGGGGTGCCTGGGTGGCTCAGAGGGTTAAGTCTCTGCCTTCAGCTCAGGTCATGATCTCAGAGTCCTGGGATCGAGTCCCACATCAGGCTCTCTGCTTGGCGGGGAGTCTGCTCCCCCCCCACCCCCTACCTGCCTCTCTGCCTATTTGTGATCTCTCTCTCTGTCAAATAAATAAATAAAATCTTTAAAAAAAAAAAAAAAGAAAGAAAGAAAGAAAAAGAAAAAAAGAAAAGCTCAGGACCAGATAGCCTCACTGGTGAATTCTACTGAACTCTTAAAGAAGAATTAACATCATTCCTCAAATTCTTCCCAAAAACTGAAGAGGAGGAATATTCTAAAACTCATTATAAAAGGTCAGAACTACTCTGATACCAAAGCAAGATAAGGACACCACAAGAAGGAAAAAATAAACAAAACAAACAAATAAAAAAAAACTAGAGGCCAATACCCCAGATGAACATAAATGCAAAATCCTCAACAAAATACTAGCAAATACTAGCAAAATTCAACATCACGTTAAAAGGATCATACACTATAATCAGGTGGGATTTATTCCAGTGATACAAGGATAGTTCAACATACACAAATCAATGAATATGGTACACCACATTAATGGAATGAAAGTTTAAAAATCATATCATCTGAGTAGGGCAGAAGAAGTATTTGACAAAATGCAGCATCCCTTCGTGATAAAGACCCAGGATTGAGCCCCACATCAGGCTTCCTGCTTGGCGGGAAGCCTGCTTCTCCCTCTCTCAGTCCTTCTGCTTGTGTTCCCTCTCTAGCGTGTTTCTCTCTGTCAAATAAATAAATAAAATATTTTAAAAAAATGAAAAAAAAACCCACCTTAAATATAGGCTATAGACTCTAGAACTCCTAGAAGAAAACATGGTGGGGCGGGGGGAGAAAACACAGAAAAAAAGCTCCTTGATATCTGTCTTGGCAATAATTTTTGTGTGGGGGAGGGCGATATGAAAACAAAAACACAAACAACAAAACAATGAATCAATTAAGTGGAATTACATGTTACAAAAATGCTTCTACACCTCAGAAAAAACAATCAACAAAAAGAAAAGGCAGCCTATGGGATGGGAGAAAATATTTGTAAACCACATATCTGATAAAGGGTTAATATACAAAATATATAAACAATGCATACAAATTGATAACAAAAATGATACAACCTAAAAAATGGACATAGGATCTGAAGAGACATTTTTCAAAGAAGACAAACAGATGAGTAACAGGTATATAAAAGATGCTCAACTTCACTGATCATCAGGGAAACACAAATCAAAACTTCAATGAGATATCACCTCATGCTTGTTACGATAGGTTTCAAAAAGACATAAAAAATGTTGGCAAGGATGTAGAAAAAAGGGAACCCTTTTGCACTGCTGGTAGGATGTAAATTGGTACATTGCTATGGAAAATAATATAAACATTCTTTTAAAAATTAAAAATGGACTACCATATGATCCACTTCTGGGTATATACACAAAGGAAATAAAAACAGGTTATCATAGAGGTTATCTGCACTCTCATATATGTAGTGGCTTTATTCCCTATAACTGAGATATAAAAATAACCTATTTTTCTGTTACAAGATGAATGGATAAAAGATATGGCATGTGCATATGCATATGAATAAATGATAAATAATGAAATGGAATATTACTCAGCCGCGAGAACAAAAGGAATCCTTCGATAGTCTTGAGGACATTATGCCAAGTGAAAAGATAGATATTGTATGATATCACTTATTCAAGGAATCTAAAAAAGTGGAACTCAAAGAAACAGAGTGGAAGGACAGTTCCCAGAGGCTGGAGTGGGGCAGGGGTGGGAATGGGGGCGATCTTGGTCAAAGGGTACAGGCTTCCAGCTGTAACTATTCTGGGGCTCTGAGGTACAACATGCTTACTATGGCTAAGAAAGTAGACCTTAAGTGCTCTTACCACAAGAAAGAAATGGTTA
>PITA01012926.1:0-59683 GCA_004023965.1 Spilogale gracilis
TCTTCCCCTCCCACTCTCCCTGCCTCCCTCCCTCCCACCTGTCTTCCCCTCTGCTCTCCCTGGGGGGAGACTGCAGACAAGCCCGAAGCCAGCTCCATGCATCTCAGCAGCCCTGCCCGTGGTGGCCATCACAATCTGTATTGCACCATCTTCTTAGTGTCTGCACTGCCTGTCTGCTCTACCACCTCTGTCTCCTCCCCAGTCTCATGCCCGAGCAGGGCCGGCATGGGACCCCCGCCCACTGAGCACATGAGCGAGGAACAGGTAATTCCTGGGCTTCTCCTGAACATCCAGTGATGTTCTGAGCGCCTCTCATTCATGTTGGACCCCTCCCCCCGAGTTCTTCCCCTGCATCTTGCTTGCTCCCTTCCTCAATTCTCCCTTTGACCTGATGTTTTACTTCAGGGCCTCTCACTTTGCCCCTCGGCTTGCTCCCACCAGGCCACAAGGTGACACACACCTGGGCATCTGAACCACTGATTGCACCTCAACCAAGAGGGTTGGGTCCTTCAAACCAAAGGATGGGGGTTTTCAACCCTACTTCTCTGTGCATACCTGAGGGACAAGATTACTTTCCAGAAGGGCCAGCGCTTTCTTACGGCAGCAGTTCTCGGGGAGACTGAAAATAACAAGCCCTTTCAAGGGACTTACCAGAATCTAGAAATTCTGCCCAGACCTCTTCTTCCTTTGAAAATTTCTGTTCAGAGTGTTTTCTAAGAACAGCGTCTACATTCAGAGTAGATATGTATTTGGCAGCATTGAGAAGTGGCTAAGTGCCTTCATTTGTCTCGGATATAGGTCCCCATGCCTTGTGCCTTTGCAAGGGAGAAATATTCTTAATACAATGAAACAGCATTATTTTTAACTTTGTTGATCAGTGACTGAATTGGGTTGCTTTTTCCTAGCAAGATTTACAATCTGATGCATCAAAGATATTCTCCATTCTCTCATGAAGCCTTGGCACCTGGCGGCTTCCTCAGTCCACCCAACCGATGGCTCCTTCCCGCCCACCCAACATCCTGGCCAGGGCCAGGGACCCATCAAGGCTGTGCCCCTAGGACAAGACTCCTTCTGACACACTGACTCACAACGTGTTTGGGTCACCCTGAGTCATTCCAGGCTTCCCCCAACCCCCTACTGGGAATTTCTCATTTTTCAAAGTCACTTCTATTGTGCATGAGAGTTCATCCACTTCCATGTATCATTTCATGAATCTTGACAAGTGTGTACACGGGGTCACTACCTCCACAGTCGTCACATAGAACTTCTTGATACTCCAGACGTCCTTTATCACACAATCCGTTCCCTCCCCTGGCCACTAGGTCCTGGAAGCCACTGATTTTCCTTTGGTCACCACAGTTGAAACATTATCCTGCATGTTTTAGTTGCATAATCACAGCTATCATTGATATCTTTTCTTTGCTGAATAGTATTCCGCTTCATGACTGTGTAACTCGCCCCTTGTTCATTCACCAGTGCATGAGGCTGGAATGGTTCACTTGGTGATAGGTTTCCATTTCCCCGGGGTAACACCCGGGGCTGTGGTCGCTGGACCAGCAGCAAGCATTTCTTTGACGTCACACAAAATTGCCACGTGGTTTTCCGCAGGAAGCTGTATGATCTTGTGATCTCACCAACAGTGAGCAGGGTTTCAATTACTCTGCCTGTACCTTCGGTAGCTTGAGCGTGCCACAAGTTTGCCTATTTTATGGAAGGTTTTGAGTTTGGTTTATGAACTATTTTTAACATTCCCTTATTCCTTTTAGAGAATGTAAGATGTTGGGGTGTCCCAGTGGTGCAGTTGATCATCCCACTCTTGGGTTCGGCTCCGATCATGATCTCAGGGTCCTGAGATTGAGCCCCAAGTCGGGCTCCACACTCGGCATGGAGTCTGCTTCTCCCTCTCTCTCTTTCTGTTTCTCATAAATTAACAAATAAATAAACAAACAAACAAATCAATAAATAATCAATAAAATAAATCTTTAAAAAAAGTGAAAACTCCTTTATTCCTGAATAATTTGGCAGATTGTTTCTCCTTACTTTTTCCTGAATGAAGTTTTTCCTGAGCAGAGTTTAACCAAATTTATTTCTTTGTTGTAAAAAGTAGCTTTTGATTTCATTGACTTTTTTCTCTATTGTTTTTCCTGTTTTGTTTCTCTTTGATATTCATTTTTATGGCTATTATTTCCTTCTTTTTGCTAACTATAAGCCTATAATGCCATAAAAGTTAACTCTAAGTACTGTTTTATCTGTATTCTACACATTTTTTGTAGTGTTTTCATTTTCGTTCAGTTTATTTTCTACTTTAATGTATGATTTCTTTTTTGACCTGTGGATTATGTAGAAATGTGTCCTTTAGCTTTCCAATATGTGAGAATGTTTTAGGAATCTGTGGCTGGCATATAGATTACTCCTGTTATCAGATAGCATGATCTTTATTATTTTAATCTTCCTAAACAGGGGTCCGTAAGCCTTTTCTGTAGATCTTTGGCTCTATTTTGCAGGTTTAGTGGTGCACATGTAACACAACCACCGATGTGATTGGGTTTCAGCGTACCATCTTGTGATTTTGTTTCTGTATATCCTATCTGCTCTTTTCCCCTTTTCCTCCTTTAGCTGCCTTCTATTTGATTACTTGAGCATTTTTATTGGATCCATTTTTATCCCTGCTATTGATTTATTAGCAATATATTTTTAATGTAGTGCTTCCTCTAGGGTTTACAACGTATGGTTTTAACTTATAGTCTGCCTTCATATCAATTGGTACCACTTCACTCATAGTCCAAGACATTTATAATTGCATACTTCCCTTTCCCACCTCCATCTTTTGTGCTGCTGCTGTTAGACATTTTCCTTTAACATGTGATATATTCTCAAATTGTTTGAAATCCTCCCTCAGAAGGTGGAATGCAAGCCACCTTCCTTGAGCATGGTCTGGACTTTAAGGTGATTTTCTTGTAGAGATTAAGATCTCAGACAACGTGTGACTTCTGAGACCAGGTCATAAGAGGCATCGGAGCCTCCTCCCTGATTTCTCTTTTGGGTTAGTCACTCTGATTACAGGCAGCTGCCATACGGGATGGACCCTCAAGCTTCCCATTCATTGAGTCCTGAGGTGACTGACAGCAGCCATGGGAGGGCGCCATCTTGGAAACAGATCGTCCCGCCCTGTGGAGCCTCCAGATGACCACTGCCTCCGGACATCTTGACCAGAACCACTTAACTAAGCCACTCCTAAATTCCTGACCTTTGATAGCTGTGAGATAACTAACATTTGTTATTTTAAGCCAAGTGTTCAGTGTAAGCATTAACGCATCAACAAATATCTAATATAAACTCACTTTTATTTTTATTATTTTGGGTTTAAGCAATTAAGCTTTAATGAGAGTATAGCTATTATCTCATGTTTAACCATGTAGTTTCCATTTTGAATGATCTCATTCATTTCTGTATAAGAAAATTCCTATCGGGTATCATTTTTCCTCTATCAGAAGTTCCTTTGGTATTTCTTAGAGTAAAAGTCTGGTGGCAATGAATTCTCTTAACATTTCTTCCTCTAACAAGTCTTTAGTCTCTGTTATTTAAAAAATTACATTTGGCAATAATTTTTCACTCACAAAGAAGTTGCACATTTTATGCAGAGAGTTCATGTGGACCGTTACCCTGATTCCCAGGTGACAACATCTTACGGAACCACAGCGCATTTATCAAAACTGGAAAAGCAACATTATGACAATAGTATTAACTAAAGATTTTGTGTGGATTTCACCAGTTTTCACATTCACTCATGAGGAGCACATAATTCCCTGAAATCTCCCATTTGTGTGTTGTGTTGCCACCACCATCTGAGATCTCTCTGGCTCCCCTTCCACACAGTGATCTGGAAAACGTTCCGGGCTGTCACCCAGGGTTAACTGTCAGGCTCCTATTTTATCCCTTCTTTCAGGAATCCTATTCCTGTGCTGTCAATGTCTAGGATCTGGAAATTATTCTTTCATATACATTTGTCCAGTTTTCTGGTGAATTTTCTTGGGGACATAAGTTAGGTGCCCGACGCTCATCATGGCTAGATACTTGCTGGGAACACTTCCTTGCTCACTTCACTTTCCCGGGCTCAAGTGACAGAGTTGGCCAGCTGTCACACTGCTCTGTCTCTTCAGCGGGAAGAGCACCAGCTTGAATTTTGCACTTCCTGTTCTTCATCAGAGTCCGTATTTTAGGAATATTACCTACTTACAATGACTTGCTGTCATCTCCCTATTTTGTGTCAGTATCTGTCCCCAAATTAGAATCAATGATCATCCTTCACCAGACATCTCCCACCTCACATTCAACCCCATTGCCTTCTCCTAACTCTTTAATTCTTCTTTTTGATCACTAGACTATTTTTACAAACTCTTGCCTTCAGAACTGTCCATTTTAATGTGATCGCAGTCTTGGTTTCCTTGTTACATAAACTCTCTATGTAATGCCATTTGTCACCAGGCACTTAGAGAAGTCAAATCCTGAGAGAATGTCAGAGTTGATGAGACTAAATGTTAGGAATGACAGTCATTTGGTTTTGTAGCCAACAGAAGTAAGAGTTAAAAGTTATTAATTACACAGAAATGTTTCCAGAGGATAGCTAATGTCAAGGCAAACTACCCACTGTGGTGAGACTGTCGGGCTTGAGGAGGGTCATGAGGGAAAGAGAGTAACCGCATTTCCCTGAAGTCTAGCTAAAGGTGCTGAGGAACAGACTAAAGAAATTTTTAGGGGTGTATTTAATTGTTTTTAAGTCTGCACCTGCATAGTCTAAGAAAGTCCTTTTTCCTTCCTCTTTGCTGTCATTCGAGGATGATTACTAGGCTGTAGGGTTAGGTAGGGTAGCGAATTACCTGCACTATAGGGTTCTTGTGGTGGTGAAGCTTAAGGTTGCAGCTTGAAAAATATTTTGAAAAAAGGAAAAAGTTTTCATACAGCAGAAGAAGGTGTTATAAGCACCAGCTAAAGCAATGTGAGCAAATACTTCAGAGGAACAGCAAGACGACTAGCGTTCTGTTGGAGAACAGGACTGTAGCTAAGCCGACATCAGCAGATCATCACCGTCCAATCGACTCCCTTGTGAACCTGACACCAAAGTTATTGAAGCCAGAATTAGTCTCTAAAGAGAGGTGACCACACACTTGTCCTTCTACCCAACAAGATACAACTGTCTTGTGTATGACCGAAGCAAGCTCACCCTTCTCCAGAAGAGGACGCAGAGTCCTTGCGTGAAGTTCACTTTACTCCCTTGATATCCTGTAGTATAAATTCTATGATACAAATTTAACTACTCTTACTACGTCTTATGCTAAGTGATAAGAAAATAATATAGAGTAGAAAACCAAAAAAATATTTGGAGAAGACATAGACAAACAGACTTCTAACAAAATAAGGACAAAATTCTCATGACTATTACAGCCCTTGTGTCTTCAACACAGTTGTAGCTGGTCCTTACGACTACCTCTTCTGCTACACATTCAGTATTGCCTTTACCCTTGGCAAACACTTCAGCTGGTCATAGTTCTTGGCCGTCAGCATCCGGGTCATGAGCACTTGCCCCCAAATTGGATGGTTCTAGTTTTCCATTGACTCTAATCAGAGGGCATGATTGTACTAAGTGAGGTATGACTTGGTATCTGGTATTCCAGATACTCTCTTGTTTTCTTCTGTTGTGGAGTATCTATCACATTTATCCTTGATAATCAAGGTCATTGACCCCAGGCAGTATAGTAAATTTCTTCTTTGCTCGTTGTTCAGAGGGATGAGGAACCCCAAGTGTCTGGGTGGCTATCTCAACATTTAATTCAATGGAATCATTGTTTCTTTTCCCCTTGAAGGGAGCCATCTTTTGTTTGGAACTAAGATGAGCCGAACTGAAGGTCACAAGGATGGGAAACAAAATTTTGCTGGTGGATCACTGTGGTGAACTCTTGGAGCCAGTCCTATTTTTAGGTCTTGATTCTAGGACATGTGACTCCTGACCAAGGGAGAAACCACACCATATATTAGACAAAGATTCAGGGCGTATACAGTCTTCTGGAGAATCCTTCTCCTACCCTTCAAGGCATTGCCATCTGGCTGGTGCTCTAATTGAGTCTTCAGAAGGCCATCTCATAGTTCAGGAGGATGGGGAATGTAGTCACACCAGTGGATGAGCATGGGACCATTACCACTCTTTATTTTCTGTGCAGTGAGTTCCTTGACCAGAGTAATGCTGTGTGGAATACCATGACAGTGGATAAGACATCCTGGAATTCCATAGATGGTAATTTTGGAAGAAGCATTGCATGCAGGAAGGCAAATCTGTATCTAGAGAAAGTGTCTATTCTGATAAGGACAAAATGCTGCCTTCTTCAGGATGGAAAGGGTCCAGGGCAATCAAACCGCCACCAGGTAGCTGGCCGATCACCCAGGGAATAGTGCCATGTTAGCGGCTCAGTGTTGGTCTCTGCTGCTGGCAGATGGGGCCTGCAGTGATTATGATTCCAGTATTTAATCACATCTACAAAATACTTTTACAGAACACTTAGAATTATGTTTGAGTACCTGAGGGCTCATCTAATGAAAGTAACACATGAAAAGACCATCACAGTCTAAATCCACGTTTTTGAATATCACCTCATATCCACTAAATAAAGATTATCTTCCATGTTTGGCCTAAAACTCGAGTTTTAACCCCCCCATTCCCCATTCCCCTCGCTAGTTTTCATTCAGGCATCCTGATAGAGATCTGTGGCAAGAGTTTGAGATACGCAAATACAGAATGGGGAAAGAAGGACCTTTCTGGTCAAAATAAACACTGTGCCCTTGTTTTAGCTTGGAGATAGAATAGTTTTAAAATTTTTGCATGGACCCCTATGTGGGTGTATATTTTATGATTGGGAGCAGGACAGAGCTGACCCTGCCAATGCTTGGTGCTTGTCTTTGGATCTTTTGGACAGTGCTCAAGAACCTTAGGATAAGAGAAATGTGGGGTGATGTGTGGGTCAGGCAGGATCCATTAAGCCTTGTAGCTTCAGAGCAATAAAGTGTGTGGTTGGCACAAGACAAAGGATATAATATAGCAGAGACAGAATGAACAAAGGGCCTGATGCCCAGTCAACAGTTCCTTCAAATTAAAATACCCAAATGTACTTGCTAGAGTGAACCAGCATGAGCTCATGATTTTTAAGGTGGTTTTCTGCCTTTTTTTCTCTCTCTCTCTCTTCCACTTAACTGGCCCGAGGATGTGCTACATTGAGAAAGATTGAGGTTTTTGAAAACTTGTGATGGTTTTTGAGGCTCTATCCCCAAATCTACAATGCCTGCAAGTTCAATTGACTTCTTACTTCCTCTATGAAACCCTCCTTAATAACTACATGTTCTCCTCCTCCTCTCAGTTGTTGGGTCAACAAGATAGGGAGCGTTCGTTTCTAACTGCTGGTTTTGACATCTGGTCTGAAAGCATAACATGTGGTTTTGAACATATACTGTGCTCCTAATATTTGCTGAGAGGCCATTTCCAGGAACAGGGGACATGGGCAGTGGCTTTTGTTCTTTAGTGATAAATGACATCATGGAATTAATGATCTATTATCTGATTCCCACGCACATATTAATGAGCACCCTTTGAAAAAATCTGTTCTCAGTGATGCAGACATTGACTTCAGATCAGAACCACAGAAGTGGGTTAGAGATCTGGGTGTGCAATGTGAGTGTTCATCTGTGTTCCAGGAGTAGCTTCCAGTATCTTCATATGGAAAGCCTTCACCACCTGCTAAGACTGGTCACAAGTTATCAGACATTATCTAAAAAATAGAGGGATTGAGCCATTCATGGCATGTGTCACTGAGTACCAGGCTGGGGATGGTGTGAGAAAGCAGGTGTGGTTCTCCATGAAGAAATATATGGGATCAATGAACACCCAAATCAGGCTTGTGGTTTCCGTTGGGGCGTTGCCATGGTGAAGCAGAGGAAGGAAAGGCAATTTGAGAGGAGTCTTTATTTCTTTAGCCAGGTGTTGCGTTTGTTAGTTTTTAATCTATATTAATGTGTTGTTCATATCGTTCATATTGTCCAATGTTTTGTTAACTGGGGAATCTGCAATGAAATCACATTCTTCTATTATCAACTGAGTAGCTCTAGCGATGCACGTGGTGTGTATGTACGTGTGTACATATGTGTGTACTTATTTACATGGTTGATTACCACTTTGAGGAAAATACAGGAGCCCGACCCTTTAGTAAAGCCATGGGCACCAGGTGACCTAACGTACTCTTCAAGGACCCAGGAATGGTGCATGGCCTGGGCTTGTCCAATAGCTCTCTGTCCCCAAATGGAAGTGACATTTCTAGCAATTGTGGTGGCAGGATGTAAAGGTGGGAAGAGTTGGCGGGTGCCTCTCTTATAAAGGGAGTGTCAGGTCCTGGCACATGGCTACTGGGGGAGGTTACATGAAGACCCCAGTGAGCACCCAGCTTGGGAGCTCCCTGTGACATGCTGGCATTAGTTAGGTGCCCTGGCATTGTATCTCTCTCTGAAGAACCGAGGAGAAGGGGAACGTGACCTCTCCCATCGTTCAGGGGTCTCCCACCTTATACTTCCCGTTGGCTTCCCAGTGTTTGGTCTTTATCAAGGGATTTTCTTTATAGAAAAGGAAGTAAGACAGTGAGTGGATGCTCATGGTATTCCGTGATCTTACGAAATGGTATGTCATCTAGACGCTATTGACCTACCAGTAATGATGGCCTCTTAAAACTTAGGTGTGATGCTGAGGGGATTTTACCTTGGAAGCTAGATGCTGTCCTTCAGAATGTCACTTAAAACCAGAGACAGGGAGACAAGGAATCACACGCAGTAATGTTTTATCACAGCAGAATGTACTGGTCTATAAATTGAATGATGCATATTAGAGGGGGTTACATCGGAAGACCATTGGCAGCGAGTTTTTATTCCTTGCTCCACTAACTGGGGACTTTGCTGAATTAGAGATTTTAGAGACTCAGAGAGAAAGTAATGGTTTCTTTTATTTGGAGGCTGAGACTAATACATGGCAACTTGAGAACCCTCAAGTCACTGGGCGAATGGAACACAAGGGAGATTTAATTCCAATTATGGAAGGAAGGGGGATGCCAGTAAGTAATGGAGGCAGAGAGGAGTAGGGCCGGGACTCACCCTTCTGGGAAATGACCCTAGATGCCGATCAGCAATGTTTGTGGAGTCTGAAGGGAGAGTGCTGGCACTTTCTCCTGCATTTTCCCTGGGGCCCAGAATTTCTGACCCTTTACTGCACAGCAGAGCTGAAATGAAGACTGTGAAGACATCTTACTTTCTTGCTTGGGTCCTGGATAGGCACAAGAGTTTCCCGACGGTGCATCTAAGATGCCTCCAATTCCGCTTGCACGGGCTGACGATTTCTTGCATCCGTAGTGTTATGACTCACTGTGAGTTTTCTGAGTTGACTGGATGATCACACCATGTAATACAGTAAGATGCCTCATTTGCACTTCGACAAAAGGAGCTCTAGATCCCTCTCTCCTTCCAGCAAATGGATTTGTTTTGACCAGAAATGACAGTGAGCAGCATGGGAGGCTCGCTATGACATTCTCTAGACTCAAGGCAGTCTTAACTGCTACACCCCTCAGACTCCTTTTGGAGGATTCACGGGGTACGAGGCAGTGTGCGAGGTGCTGGAGGCTAGAACGTCAGCTCCTCCTCCCCACTCGGCCAGGGAGGGCACACGTGGGCACTGCCCCTACAGTCTGGAGGTGCTTTCAAAAGCCGCGTGTGTTCCATGTGCCCTGAGATATTTTGGTGCGCCACGGAGACATTTCTCCTAGGTTGCAACTTTTCTTTCATGTCTCTGTGGAGAGTGGTGAGACCTGCGGAAATGGTGGTTACATAGAATATGGGTTTTAGAATCAGGAAGACCCATGTTCCAAAGCAGCTCCGAAGAAGAGCTTCAGCTCCCTCATTTGTAGATGTAGCAAATGCTGTTTACACCGTGAGATTGCTGGGAGGAGTGATGGAGACCTTGAACTCACATACCTCTTGGAACACACCATCAATAGTTCTTCACTTGCCATTCTAAGATTTTGATTTCATTCACTGAACCTTGATAAATTTACCTAGACTGAAGAATTTTTAATAGTTAGAAAGTGTTTCTATAAATGACATGGAAGAGAAAAGAGTCTCTATTTAAAGGTTTAATAACTTATTTGGTTGTTCTTACATTCTTCCCATTTCAGAGAAGAGGGCTACCCAGTTAGCCTTCCCTTCCCATCGCCCCTCAAGCCACACTGCACCAAGAAACACAGCTTGTGTAATGAACACACCAGATCTGAGCACATTTGATACCACACATTAATAAAGCACCGATGGGGTCTTTTGCAAGGGTGGTGCTGAGTCTTAGAGGTAAAAGTCAAAATGCCATTACGTCATCACATCTTCCCAGAAAAGGGACTGAGACTAAGGGAGGATCATGATGTTCCAAGGAGTGGAAGTAGATTGTCTTCCTTCTAGAAAGTCAAGCAGTCGGGGTAGGAAAGGAGATGACAGTGCCCCTGCTCTCTTATCAGGCCCTTTTACACACTTGGACTCTTCCTCATTCAAGCTTGGCAGCCTGTGGCTGGGTCAGTAGATCAGTTGTGGTCTGTGACCTTGGCTTCAATTCAGGGGTCAAAAAGAGTCTTGCACCCCGGCTCCCATATCAGAGCCAAACTTTGTTCTCTAAACGACTTTGCCATCGGTATAGCTACTATCATATTTCCCATTTGGCTCGGTTGTTTGTATTTCTATTTTAGCAGCTAGAGCTCTGGAGGGGAAATGGGAGGGGGCCAGTAAATGGGAGCATTTGGGATCCAAATCCAGGGTTCCCTCCAGCATCCTGGAACATTAAAGTTCGAAGGAACTGAGAGTCATTACATCATATTGATGAGAAAAATTAAGATCAACATATGAATGAAATTACCCAAGGTCACACTGCATGCCAGGCAGGAGACAGGAGTAGAGCTCAGGATGTTTCCTAGTTTAATGACCTTTCTCTAGATCAGGCTGCCCACAAGTCCAGAGCGTGTGCCATGCTCCGCTCTTCTCTCTGGATTAAAAATGTGCAGATTTTCCAACATGCTGTCTTCTTTGCCAGTGTCAAGCATCCTGATTACTATCCTTTGGCCATGCTCCCGTTCGCTAATGCTTCTTAATTTTGTGGTCGTGCAGAGGGGCACTGCCTCAGACGCACTGTTACCTAATGAGAGGAGCCCTCTTCAGTCTGGATGATAAACATCTATCGAGACCATCTAAGGGCAGATTAGATTTTGTGGTTGTTGATGAACATTGAACGAAATGTCAACCCCCGCGTATCTACTTTATGTCCTTATAATTTTAGAGATGCCATGCATTTTTCAACTCGAACATTGATTCTTCAAGTGATAACCTCTTATCTTGATGTTAATAATAATGGAACAATAACAAAAACAATTATTCTTGACCATATTCCAGGCGCTTTAAACATCATGCTTTACATGTATTAACTCAATCTTCACAATAATCTTCTGAGTTGGTAATCCTTATTTGGCCTCATGTACAGACGAGGACTGGGCCAGGCAAGGTGAATGTGTGTTCAAGGTCATACAACCTGGAAGGAACAATATCAGGATTCAGACCGAGGTTTGGCTGTAGAGACCACAGCCCTTGGGTGGTGCTTGCTGAAGATTCCTGGGATGTCTTGCTTTTTTTTTTTTTCCCCTTCAGGGCTCAAAGCAATGGTAGATTCACCTACATTTTATAAATTAGGTAAGAATTGAACTACTGACCAAGAACCTTGCAATGACCCAATGTAGGCTTACAATAATTGGCCATACAGAATTGAGGTTCATGGATTCCAAGTCTGTTTTCTCAATCAGCTGTATGGACAAGAAGTTAGGACCTTGAGCTCATTTGAAGTGGAAAGAGATAAGTGGAAAGAGAGAAAACAGGGTAGAAGGTGGTCAGAGCAGGGTATCTCCTTCCCTGCTTCCTGGAGGGAGTCGGGGGAGAGTGCTCGGAACAGAAAGGAGAGTGTAGGGAGCATTCTGTGCCCAAGCTTGGAATATAATGACATCATTTATTTTAAAAGTATGGCGGCCAGTTTCCTTACTGAACATCATGAATATTTTCGCTCTCTCCTTGTTCTGTGCTTATGGTCTCCATGGAGCTGTGTAGTGAGTGCCTGTTGCCATTGTCATAAAACCGTAATTTATAATCCATATGGGATCTCCACCAAATTAGGTATTTCTGTGATTATTACTGGAATTGGTCACCCTTGAAATAATATGGAGAAAGTAGCCAGTGGTTAGAAAGCCTGTTTCCTATTTATAATTTGAATAGCTTATTTGTCTTTCCCTAATTACCACTGGAACTCTCAGTTCTTGGACTCCAGGAAATATCTGGCTCACAGGGTTAAATAACAATTTTTTAGGGCCTTTATTAGCTTTCCTTTTTCCTTCTTCTTCTTCTTCTTCTTCTTCTTTTTTTTTTTTTTTCAATTTTGACAGGGCATAAAGTGAACTTGCTAATTAGTTTTCTCTTCCTGATTTGCATTATCTTATTGCTTTAAATTGTCTCCAATGAGACCAGCCAGGTGTGTCAGGCCCACAGCGCTTCTACTCAAAACACCTTTAAGACAATATGCAGTCCAGAGCCTGGGGGGCTCAGTCAGCTAGGTGACTCAGGCTCTGCACTGAGCAGGGAGTCTGCTTCACATTCTCTTTCCCTTTCCCTCTCCCCCTCTCTGCCACCTGCCCCTCTTCCCTGCCTGTCTCTTTCTCTCTCTCTCTAAAAAAAAAAAAAGGGCACCTGGGTGGCTCAGTTGGTTAAGCGACTGCCTTTGGCTCAGGTCATGATCCCAGAGACCCAAGATCGAGTCCTGCATCGGGCTCCCTGCTTGGCAGGAAGCCTGCTTCTCCCTCCCTCACTCCCCCTGCTTGTGTTCCCTCTCTCACTGTGTTTCTCTCTGTCAAATAAATGAAATCTTAAAAAAAAAAAAGACAATACGCCATTTAGGTGGAACTTTAGCCAGTCGCCAGTGTAACCATAGCTAGGTGAGTGACCTCCCTCACCTCAAGTGCACAAGGACAGGATAACGGTATCTTATCTCTGGATACCCTCCACTTAACAGCTTCTGAGAACAGACTGTCCCAGACTTGCTTGGAACCCTTGTTCACAAAATGACCCAGATATCCCAAAGTAGAACCAGGAAAGAGATCTAGTTCCTATGTATTACATTTAATAAGTGCCACCAGGTGGCTCTGAGAAGGGAAGTTTTGGAAATCCTGGTCCAGGAAGATGATTCTAGGCTAGGTGATTCTTTTGACACCAGAGTTCAAGAATTACTGCCCTAGAAGAAAGTTGTAATAACTACAAACCTCTAGATAAATCAGTACTAGGTCAAACCTACTGTATAAGATTTTGTACCACCGTACACAAACTTTTTTCTACCCAGAAGCATAAAGTGTTAGCTATTTATAGCCAGAAGACCATCGGCTAGGTCCTTTAGTCCATTCTCAATAATGTAAAATCTCTTTTCAAGGGGAAAAAAAACCCTCACCATTTTCCTCTCCCCAAAGTAAAAGGGTCTGCCATCTCCAGTTGAGAAAATCTGAGCTACTTAATGATCCTTAAACCATCAGACCATCTACAGTAGTTTAAATAAGATGTAGATGCTGGGACCTCATCAAATATCCACTGAATCATGATGTTCATGGGTGGGGCTTGGAAATCTGATTTTAACACAGGTAATCAGTCAAATTCAGGAACCACTGATCTCTTCCACTCCTGCTCAACAGATGAGTGAACTCAGCCATAGAGTCAGAGCGACTCACCAAATCAAATTGGTGGGAGGCCTTCAACTTGTCAGCTGAAGTCTGCTTTGTGTGAATCATGTATAAATTCTCTTGTCTCTCAAAAAGTCTGCTGGGGTGGTCCCATCACCCTGAGTATGAGAAGAAATTTGGAGGTTAGAGAAATTAACTTAGCAGTGACTTCCATGATTGATCAACACTGCCTTGCGATGCTTCTCCCCACTTGTCAATAAGATCAGCTCTCACCTGGTGGATTGTAATCTCTGATCACAAGCAAAAGGCAAGGGTTGAGGGTAAGGAGAAGTTGATAATGAAGTCTTCAGGACAAGTGGACGTGAAAACGCAGTGTGGGGCAACTCATAAACCACTTAAATCTTAGCTTTGTCATTCTTTGCTTTTCCCACAATTAGAGTACTTTCTTCCAACATGATTCCAACAATTCTCACCTCCTGGTGTCCAGCCCCCACCTCCCATATTGAATACGGATGACCTGTAACCAAGAGGGTATTGTGGAAGTGATGGGTCTGGATTTTGAAGTCTGGGTCAAGGAAGGCATTGTGGCTTGTTTTTTGTGCTCTCTTGGGTCACTGCTCTGGGGGAAATCAGCCACAACTTTGTGAGGACACTTAGAGTCATCCTGTGGAGAGGTCCCCATGGTGGGGAACTGGTCTCCCACCAGCAGTCAGCACCATCTCGACAGGGATGTGAGGGAGCCATCTTGGAAGAGCCTTCCCATGATTCATCTGACAAGAACTCTCGATGGTCCTTGTGCTACAAACCTCTGCTAAACTGTGGGATAGTAAGTGTTCATTGCTTTAAGTCTGAGTTTTGGGTAGTTTGTTAGGCAGTAATAGATAATTAACACATATCTATTGAATGCTTATCCCACAGATATAAGACACTTGTCACATGTGCTGAGAGATCATTCTGACTCTGGTGTTGAAGAGCCAGGAGCTTCCCTGTTGACGAGGGGCACAGACTGAAAAGTCAAGACGAGGGAGAAACCAGCAGCGAGGAGACATTCCTTCCATGGCATTTCCTATTATCTTTGATATGATTGTAATAGTGCATGAAATACCAAGTTAAAAGAAGAACATTAGTGAGAGCAAGAGAGAGAATGTCCCTCTCCCTGGGGTGAGAGGCAGGGGGAGAAAGTTTAAACTCATTTTCTTTCTTTCTCTGGTCTAAGCCACAAAACTCTCCCTTTCATGCACCACATGGGATCCTGCTGTTCCTATAGGGAATTAGGGAGAACACTATGCTAGCTGAACAGAATGGGAAAGCACATTTTTTTTATCCCAGTGTCAGAGAACCAAGCCATCAGACAGGAAAACACCTTGCTGACAAGGAACGGAGCTCTGATGGTCACTGCCCAGAGCCCACTGTTTCCAATCAGTTACCCCAAATAGTGACTTCCACACTATTTGCCATGTCTCTGTGAGTTTTTTTTATTTTTCTTTTTTACTATGGTAATAGTAATTACTGTTCTTTTTTTTTTTTAATTTCTATTTACTCCAGTTACTGCTGTAAAAAGTTATCAGAGTCTTGGTGGCTTAAACCAGCACAGACTTACTATTGTTCGGTCCTGCAGCCCAGTGTCCCACATGGGTGCCCACAGTGCTGGCTCCTCCTGGGGGCCCTGGGGTGGGGTCGCTTTCCTTGCCCTTTCCAACTTCGAGAGGCGCCCACATTCCTTGGCTCATGGTGCCTTCCTTCGCCCTCACAGCTCCAGGGGTGCCCCTCTTGGACCACAGTTGGGATGCTTCTCTGCTTTTAAGGACCCCGCTGATTACATTAGGCGCACCTGGCTACTCTCCCATCTCCAGACTCTTAACTCAATCACACCTATGGCACGTAAGACAACATGGCCACAGGATTCTAGGGGTTAGAACCTGACACCTCTGGTAATTTTTCTGCCCACCCTGGGTATTTTTTCTTTTAACTGGAAAATTTCTAATGAGAGAGTATTAATCAAGTGATCTCCTTTTGGGATCATCTCCTTCCTCCAAAGTCAAATCCATAGTTTGATCTCAAGCTGTTTCCCACTCTCCCACTGGGGAAGGAGCTGAGTGGTTCTTGGAAATTCCTTTGTTGTGTTTTTCTGATCATTACTTTCTTTTCCCCAAAAAACTAAGTTCCTTGTTTTCTTATCCAGCCTCTTCCTGCATGTCCCCTATTTTATCTCAGAAGGAATCATGATGCAAATACACGACTTGTCTCAAAACCCATGATGATGTTTCTAGGGGACCTTCTCCACTCTCAGACCATGTAGGATTCTGGCCAGATTGCCAGGATCCAAGCCAGATGACCTTGGGAATGTTAGCGGTGAGTTGACCTGGGAAAACATGTTTATAAAATTTCTCCTGACTTCCAGTTTGTTTGGGTCATTTATATAGAGGGAGGGGCTTTCAACAAACAAACGTCATGCATGAGGAAATGATAAGCTCCTCAAGAATACCAAAGTGTGTTATGTTCCCTGTTTCACTGTAAGCTCCCGAGGGCCAGGGTATGAACATGTCTACACCCTGACCCGCCGCCACGCCCATGTGATATCTGCCCATTCAGGAGCACAGTGGCTATGCCAATAGAACAGGATTAAAAGAAAGAATATTAGGAAATACGATGAGGACGTCCAAATTAATGATTTGTTAGTATTTAGAAAATAACCAGCAGTCACTAAAAGCCAACAGTGCAGTCCATTTTTTAACTGCAAGTTGGGATGGGAAAAACCCTGAGGTTCTTTCCAACGACGAGAATCTGGACCTTCCCACCTTGACCTGTGGGGAATACACATTTAGTGAGCTCACCACCATCCTGTTCTGCATCTCCAGTGAGTGATGTGTCCTCTCTCTTGCCATCTGGAAGCGCCCCGTTTCCAGATCTGAGAACTCGGGGACTCATCTGGACCACAGTATACTCTAAAGCAGAGAATTTTCACATTCAATTAATATTATCAGTTTGTCACTGATTCACCCAGCAATTCTGCTTTGTTATTTGTTGGGGGTTTTGTTTAGCCTCATTACAATCTTTGAGGATTATTTTCCCCTCTCTGCATTCCCATCCTTGGTGCTTCTTGATGAACACCTCTGTTGGAGAATTTTAAAGCAGGCCCCGGGGCTCTGTCATGTGTTTTGGGTTAGTAATGAGAGCAGAGGCAGACAAATTAGAGGAGCTTTGCTGTTCACGAAATACAGCTCATGTTTTCCCTCTTGTCGAATGTGGAGAACAGGATAAGCTGCTGTCGACACTTCCCGCTGCTCTCTGGGGCGGGGGGCAGCTCCTCTTTGCCTTCCCCCTACAGGGGTGTAAAATATTTACTCTCCCTGCAATTTCCGTGCCTCTCAACACACCCTGGAGAGAGACTGTTTCCCATCAAGGATTTCTGTCGCTGAACAGAAATCTTGGGATCGGCAGGTGGGTGAGGCAGCCTTCCTCTAGGCCCATCTCTGCACAACCCAGTGAAAACAAGTGACCTGGAAGAATTCAGCTGGCTGGGTGTGAGATCTCCGTCAGCTATGCCTAGTTCATATCCTTCATTACCTATTTCTCAGACCTTCGCTAATAAACTTCCTTGCTGGTTTCCCAGTCGCAGTCAGAGATTTAGGGGGAGCTCAATCCTTTTCTCAGCTTCTTCATGAGAAGCCTATCTGGACATCGAGCTCCTCACTGTAAGTGGGGGCTTGGATTAGGTGACTGCAAGGATCCCTCCAGTTTCAAGGCCCAGTTTTTCTGAATTCTGTAAATGGTTTTAGGGCGTGGATTTCCCCCAGTACTGTGTCGGAAGCTAGAATACAGTGGACATTGAGGGCACAGCTGTCCTAGTGATGGCCACACTTACCTTTTGCCGCGTGTACGAGGGGATACCCTAACACGGTCTTCAGTGATGGCTGAGCGGTCCTAGAATTCAGACGCTGCTTCGTTCTTTAAGAATATCTGGATTCTAGACAGCAAAGACCCTCTCCAACTCCAGATTCCCCACTACTAAAGTAATGCCTTGCAAACGGTGTTCTATGGCAGAAATGAAATCCTTTTTTTGCAAGGGGCAAGATAGCATAGAAATGTGGAGTAAAGGCATTGACTCGCTAGGGTGGGAGAAAGAGAGACGGTGTGTTTCTTCGTCTACAAAATAGGAGTCATAGTAACTCAGAGGAGAGCGCTGAGGGTTCAGCCAGTGGAGTAAGCAGCCTACAAACGTTGGCTGTTGGTAATGACAACGTATTGGGGAGTCTGGTGACCCGTCTCCAGCCAACATCCCCTGCCTGCCGTCAGCGTTAGTCTTTCCAAGATGGTTCGGGTCTAGTTGGAAGTGTAGTTGAGCTGTCTCTGGTTGCCAACCAAATGGCACAGGTGACCTTCAGCTAGCCTAAACTGAACCGGTAGGTAATATTGGACATGGCTTTGACCATCTGACTTGCTCAGAAGACTCTCAGCAAGGAATGGATTCTGAAAAAATCCTGGCTGTGTAGTCAAGAAACCAGCTGGAAGGCTTTGCTAGGATCCTCAGGACAGACATGTCCATGCAGACCGCGAGCGACGGGGCTCCACCTGGAGCCATTCACAGGGCTCGGGGCCTCAGCACGGTGAGGGAGGAACTGGCCTGGGAGACGTGGCCAAGTGACCAGGCTCAGGGCAGCAGGGACACACAGAGTCGCCGCAACCCCGGGCCACCACCTCTTCTACCCAAGAGCGCGGACCCCAGCCTGTCGCGGGGGAGCACCAGGCAGCCTGGGTCCCTGACCTCCCCTGGGGAATGTCACGGGGCACAGCAAGCTGTTTGAGAGTAGCCAGCAGGAGACACATGGAAATATGCATTTTCATTAAACATGATTTTAGACAATTAGCGCCCCCCCCCTTCTCTCCTGCAGCACTCGGCCAGCTCGTAGCCAGTGTGTGCTGCTGAAAAATGCCCTTGAGGGACCACAGGGACCTCGTTTTCTTATCCTGAAGTTTCAGGCTGCTCCATGGCTTTCTCTCTCCTTGTGTCAAAAACCCGGTTCGTTCGGAGACTAAATTATGTATGTCCATGACAGAAGCCTTCTAAGTACCATCGTTGTGGCTCTTGGAGAGATCGCAGCGCAGATTCTTGGCTGTGTTTCTGTATCCCTTTGCCTCTCCTCTCCACATGCTCTGGAACTCTCCCTTAGCTGGAGAAGCCCACAAGACACACTGTCTACCGTGCACAGACCCGTGGTTGAAGCCTCGAGTTTCTGGAGTTCAGTGGAGGAGAGCCAACGACAAAATAATGTCTGTGGACATAAGGCAGAGTTTGCCTTGTGGCAGGTGGAGAGGGAGAGACCACTGCCGGAGAGGGAGAGACCACTGGGCCGGAGAGGGAGAGACCACTGCCGGCGGGAGAGGGAGAGACCACTGGGCCGGAGAGGGAGAGACCACTGCCGGCGGGAGAGGGAGAGACCACTGCCGGCGGGAGAGGGAGAGACTACTGCCGGCTGGAGTGGCCAGAGAAGGTCTAGTGGACCAGTAAGGCTCACCTGGCCTTGGAGGCATCCCCAGGAATGGGGTCAGGGCTACTCTTGGCCTGTGCCCTGGGCATCTCCTAGAGCAACAGGTTTGTGAGCTGCCGGGATGGAAGGCTGTTCCTAGAGGCGAGCTGACAGAAGTGGTAGGGACCTCTGGTGTGGAGTGAAGAGTTTGGTTTTGTTTTATAGACCACAGAGCCTCAAAGATTATTTTCAAGAGGGACAGTGTGGTAATGAGGCTGGATACACGTTGGATCAAGAGGGAATAGGAGCCATGGGGAGGACCATTGTGTACGTTGAGGACCAGATCGGAAAGGAAAAAAATCAGAGAAATGTCACAACCAACGTTTGGATAGGCTGGTTCTTCCCTGAATATAGAGAAAAGAGTGGAAATTCTGCAATGAGGGGAGGGAGGCAGCGGAATGAGAGGCCAGAAAGAACACACGACCAGAACTCTGGGAGACCAGCGGTGACATAAGCATCTCTGGGCCACCACATCCTCTCAGGTGACACATACGGAACAGTGATGTCAGAGCTTGCTTCTCACATTTCCTCGAGAATAAAATAAGAACTGAGCAGAAAGCGTTTTCAAAAGTTAGAGGTTGTTCAGATCATCCTTATCATTAATATCCCTGTGCGGCTGGGATCCTGTGACTCATGAATTTTGCAAAGGGAGCCCAGCTTCAGAGATCTGGAGGAATGATGCGGTGTGAGCATCTGCATGCTTCTGAAATAGGCCCCAAAGACTGCTTTGCATCACTGCAGGAAGGGAATCTCCTACTGCCAGGCAAAACAATGAAAAAGAGCGATCTCTCCCCGGGAGCCGGTCTCAGCAAAATCCTCACTGGGGCATAGCCATCCATGTGCGCTGCGTGAGCGGCATCCTCGGTCGCCCTGCTTGGGGGGGAGGTTTCCACTGGCCTCCATAACATCAACGCCAGTTAAAGTCAGAGCTCGGCAAACCACAGCTGAGGGGACCATTACCCTCCCTGGACCCCATGGCTTTAAACTAGGCAGACTGATTTGGGGGCTGGGGTCCCAAGACCCTCTTGCTGCCTCCTTGGCATGTATGACCCATGCCTTTCTCACTCAGCAGGAGGTGTGGGGCCGGGGATGGCCGGCAGGTGGGAGCCGACATGGTAGCTCTGAGAGTCAGCCTTGAAATGCCTGGTGGGTGCAGTGAAAACCCATCACGTGTTCCACAGATGTCAGGCTGATCGGAATGGTCATTGTGCTCATTTAGCATGAATTTGAGGAGGCGATGAGATCTCTGTACATCTTTGTGTTTGCAGCTCCTTCCGTAGTGAAGGTTTCCTATAAATTATCCTGTGTGGCTTCTGCCATCTTCCATTGCTGGCTCTCTTACAATGCCCACTTTATAGATGGGAAAATGCAGGCATGGAGAAGGGAAACACTCCCAATAAAGCCACGGAGCCCATAGAGCGCTCCCAGGTCACACCACAGCCAACACCGACCCTCGAATTTCGCTAATTTGGTCAGCTCTCTGACATCCCAGCGAGAAAATCCTCTGCCCCGCTGTGCCCGAGGAAGGGTGCTTTGCACACTCTCTGCACTCAGTACTTCTTTGTGGCTTGCTTGATCACAGGTGAAATGAGGGCAGAAGTGTGGCATCTGCAGCCCAGCATGAGAAGGAAATGAGCTAGACCGGCTCCTCCAAGATGATCGAGGCCCCGAGTCTGACACTGTGGGAGGAGACGGGAATGGGAGGATCCAGAACTAAAGAGCTGAGAGATGGGGAGAAGTGGCAATATAAAAGAGAGAGAGAGAGAAGGAAAGGGAGGGAGGGAGGGAGGAAAGGAGGAAGAAGGAAGGAAGGGAGAAGGGAAAGAAAAGGAAGAAAAGGAAGGAAGGAAGGGAGAGAGAGAAAGGAAAGAGAAAAGAAAGAGAAAGGAAGGAAGAAAGAAAGAAAAGAAAGAGGAAGGAAAGAAGAAAGAAAGAAAGAAAGAAAGAAAGAAAGAAAGAAAGAAAGAAAGAAAGAAAGAAGAGGAAGGAAAGAAGGAAAGAAAGAAAGAAGAGGAAGGAAAGAAGGAAGAAAGAGAAAGGAGAGGAAGGAAAGAAGGAAGAAAAAAAGAAAGGAGAGGAAGGAAAGAAGGAAGAAAAAAAGAAAGGAGAGGAAGGAAAGAAGGAAGGAAGGTAGAAGGAAAAGAAAGAGTGGAAGGGAAGGAAGGAGTCAAAGAGAGCTAGGATGTCACCTCACACCAGTCAGAATGGCTAAAATTAACAAGTCAGGAAACAACAGATGTTGGCAAGGATGCAGGGAAAGGGGAACCCTCCTACCCTGTTGGGAATGCAGGCTGGTGCAACCACTCTGGAAAGCAGTATGGAGGTTCCTCACAAAGGTGAAAATAAAGCTACCCTACGACCCAGCAATCGCAGTGCTGGGTATTTACTGTAAAGATACAGATGTAGTGATCCGAAGGGACGTGTGCCCCCAGTGTTTACAGCAGCAATGTCAAACTTAGGACACTGAGATCATGATCTTAGCTGAACCAAGAGTCGAACACTTAAGCAACTGCGTCACCCAGGTGCCCTAAGAATGAGAAGAACTTTAGATGATGATGGCTCCATGCCTTTATATCCAAAAAATGTCCTAGAAAACAAAAATTCTGGGCTCTATTTGCTTTTCTCAAAGACAGTTTTGGTCTTTTGTAGAGCTCTTAGGGAATTTTCTTTGGTTGTGGTATTTTTTTCAAATGAAACTCCAGCAGATACTGATACACCTTCACTGAATAGAAACATCCCTGTGGCTTGTCAGAATTCAGATTCTGGGAATGATAGCATTGAAAAGCCCCAAATGTAACCAGTTGTTTCTTCAACACAGTGGTTCCTACTTCTGAACTATTTCTCACTTGGAAAACTTCTGTTGATACCTTGTACCCTTAACAAATACAATTTACAGAAACAGTGTGGGGTGCTCTACTGTGGAAAAAGAAATACAAGGGAAACACAAAGCAGCTTGTGAAACTCCTTGCAAGTGTTCAAACGACCGAACATTGGGTCCTGCTGTCTGTTGGAAGGGACTACAACAAGAAAGAATTTAAGTCTTCGAAGAAAAATAGATTTATGATGAAAAGCCTCTTACTTGCTTTGAGACCATCTCAATGAATAAAACTTTGTACATATATAGTTTCTTAAAGTGTAAAATACTGATTCTTTTTTTAATACAAAAAACATTATTATATTCAAAAGTCATAGGAGTTTAAAGTGGACCCCCAGTCATTTTGCCTAGAATGAGGGCATTTAATTTGCAATTTTAATTCCTGGTTGCAGCCAAGATCTGCAAAGGAGACAGGGCTTGGATATTGGTATACCATCAGAAGTAGTCTGCAGAAGTAGGTGTGGACAGAAGGGGATAAAGAGAATGAAATATTAGGGCTTGCTTATTTTTTTTTTAAGTAGCAAGTGCGACTGCCTCCCTTCTGGATCGTGAGCCCCAAAAGGGCAGGGTCACAGTCTCTATCCCCGCACCCGCACAAACGTTGGCACACTTAACACACTTAACGTCGGTGTGCTTGGGAAATAGTTATTGAATGTATCATGTAGAAGAGATCCCAACACATACTTCGCCTGTTTTAATCCTATAATTGGTCCCAAATGACAGAGACCCAGACAAGTGGACTCTTGTGCTGGCTCTTTCCATAGCTCCTCTAAACACTCTGGAACTGCAGAATGGCCCAGAAGAAACCCCAGCTGGAGGGGGTGCTATGGTCTTCGTCAACTGGTCAACCCCACAGAGGCTGCTGAAGTTGGCAGTGGGTGGAGGGAAGGAGGAAGCTTGACTGGCCCACTCACCCTCTTCTGCCTGTCGAATAAAGCCTATATTGAGTCAAGTCCTTTGTTTGGGTGCTACTCTTCTTATTTTTTCAAATTGACCCATGAAAAGCTATATATATTTAGTGAATACAACTCAGGGAGTTTGGGGATAAGTATTCACTTGTGAAGTCACCACCACCATCAAGGCCATAAACATGTTGCTAGGAAACTCCTGAAGTTTCCTCCTCCTGTTGTTGTTGTTGTTGTTGTTGTTGTTATTATTATTATTATAACACTTTACATAAGATCTACCTTCTTAGCAAATTTTAAGTATAGAATACACTCTTGTTAGCCGTAGGATCTATGCTATCTAGTTTCCAGAACATGCTCATCTTACATAACTGCAACTTTGCACCCTTTGACCAACACCTCCCTGTCCCCCCAGACCCTTGCCCCAGCCTCTGGCAGCCACCATGCTCCTCTCTGTTTCTACAAGCTTGACTATTTTAGATTGCACATGTAAGTGAGGTCATACAGTATTTGTCTTTCTCTGTCATTTAATATAATGTCCTCTAGGCCTATCTATGTTGTCCCCATTGGCAGGAATTCCTTCTTTTGAAGGCTAGATAATATTCCATTATATATCTCACATTTTCTTTATTCATTCATCCATCAATGGGCATTTAGGTTGGTCTTCATCTTGGCTATCGTGAATAATGCCGCAATGCTCATGGGAGTGCAAAAGCTCTTTGAGATCCTGATTTCAGTTCCTTTGGAAATACCCAGAAGTGGGATTGTTGGCTCAGATGGTAGTTCCTGGGCTGTTTGATTAAAGCATTTCCTCTCATCTGACTTACAGAGACACAACTGTCTCTGTTGAAACCAGTGGGAAATTTGTGCTGAGAGAAATTATCCCAAGAGCTAATTTCTGATTCAAAGACGAGTGAGTTTCAGAGACATTTGAAGAGTAAGAACATAAAGGGTTTTCTACTTTCCCTGAGGAGTTTCTTAGATCTGGAGAGAGGATAGATGATAAGTGGTAGATACGGCATGTTGGTCTTACACTCAGAGAGAAAGAGCAGTTGAGTTGTTTTCACCTGATTAAGTGAGAGAATGGACTTAGCCATTAATTGATTTTTAGAACACTGTGGGAGTGGCAGATTTGGGGGGGAAAACCAGGAGTTATGTTTGAGATTTTTATGTTTGCGACTCCCATCAGATGCCAATGAGACGCCATCTTCCCGGGAGAAGGTGCTTCTGCAGAACTCAGGGAGAGAACATGGATGTTTGGCCAACTGTGCGTGTGGATAGAAGTTAAAGCTAGAGTGGATGAGGTGACCTAGCAGGTTCACATGAATGAAGGGTGGAGACGGTCTGAGGATTGAGTCCCCTGGCGGGGAGGTGAGTGAGGAAACAGTGTGGGGTGAGCTGCCCCCGTCCAACCTTCACACAGGGAGGAGGGGTGGCCAGTGTGATGGGAGGAGGGCTGAGGGTGTGGCTTCCCAGAGACCAGATGAAGGCAGAGGCATCCTGAAAAAGAGGGCGTCTTGTGTCGCAGGCTGAGTGGAGCATCCTGGTGAAATGATCGCTGGATTTAATGACGTGGAACTGGTCCTACTGATGGTGGTCTTGGAGTTACTGTGGAAATAACAGCTTGACCTGAGTAGCTTCAGAAGATGATGGTGGGACAAGGTGTGAATTCAGGGCTCACAGATCCTCTTTGGCTAAGTCTTGATATAAGGAGAAGTGGATAAGTGAAGAAGCAAGAATCAGGTGAGTTCTTTTCTTTTATCCCTGTTTTTAAAGATGGGAGGATCTCTATATGATCATGGAAGTAATCCATAGAAAGGGAAAGATAGGAGAGAGGTTGGAAAACTGCCACCATGACATCTTTCAGTAAACTAGAGGGGACTGAATTCAGGGCACAAGTGGAGGGAGGGACCGTCTTTAGACTCGAGAAGACAGACAGGGGTCTTCAGGAAAGAGGGGACTGGCCCAGTGGTTCGTAGATGACGGACACGATGAAGGTCGCTCATGCCAAGGGCTTCAGAGAATGAGCTTTGTTTCTCAGAGAAGGAGCGTGTGCATCTCTCGTTCTGTCACCGGGGCGGTGGTGTGTGACGTTCCCGGGTCGTTTTGCTGACTAGAGCTTCCTTGTGCACCTGTGCCTGTTGTATGCTGGCGGGACTGGTGCCCTTTCAGAGAGCTCTTCAGAGACCTGTGGCACCGGGAGCAGGGGGGACCCATTATGATCTCTCACATGGCCGATGAGGAAACTGAGCGGCAAGTGACTCCCCAGTTTCACACCATCCTTAATCTGATCCCAGCGTCTTCCAGCACTCTTCGTCTTCCTGTCGCCTCTTGAATGCTGAGATGCTTTGTCCCCACGGAGGGTACTGTTGGCAGCCTCGGTCAGATGCTAACACGCACTGCGAGAGAGTCCATGCCTATGAGAGAGAGACGTAAAAACAAAGGCTGTCTCTTTTCCAAGGGCTCGCCTCAACTTCCTGCCCATCCTTCCTTCCTGGAGGGAGAAGGGCCGGGAAGACCAGAAGACCCACACGCATGGTTGAAGCTTGTTGGTGGTGGGATTCCTTTTCGGGCTCTTGGGCCGGGGCCTGGTCATTTGGTAGCAGGGCCCTGGAAATAGCAGTTTTTGCAGGCCTTTTATCTCCTGTGAGACTGTTTCTCTTGGGAAGACGCTCACGTCTCCTGCCTGAGGGTATGAATATGGCCACGGGTTTCTAGAGACCCAGTCAAGGGAAGTGGGCTGCGGAAATGTCGTTTTTAGCGATTGGCT
Organism: Spilogale gracilis; assembly: GCA_004023965.1. Lineage (NCBI taxonomy): Eukaryota > Metazoa > Chordata > Mammalia > Carnivora > Mephitidae > Spilogale > Spilogale gracilis. Next base: position 25,893 of record PITA01012926.1, read on the forward strand.
GTTCAATTAAAGCTCATTTTCAGCCCCTCGCTAAAACCCTCCGCCGCATCCGGAACTCCCAGGCCCAAACCTCCAGCACGGTAATCGTGTTAGAGATTTGAGAGCGTTTTAAATCCTCTCCATTCACCAGTCTTCCGTCCCTGCTGTGGTCACAGGTTCCATGCCTGTGCGACCAGGTGCCTCCGGGGGGGGGGACCTCGGAGGCGCTTGCCCACCAGCAGCCCAGGGGGTCAGGTGAGCAGACCCTCGAGTTATGGGAGAGGGAGGTGACGCCCCAGGCTCCCCCTCCTCAGCCCCCAGGGCAGAGGGTCCAAGGGCCACCTGACAGACCTTCCCAGAAAGCCCGACGGCGAGCAGCAACCAGTGGCCACATCACTGACTGGAATTCCTTCCCCCTTCCCCGTCCTCCTCTGCGGTCCCTTCACCCCAGCTCTTTGGGGTCCCGTCCACTGGGCGTTTGGGGCGAGCGCGTGAAGGGGTCTGTGTCTGTGAAGGGATACGAGGCCCTGGGCCTCTAAGTATCCCTCCTGCGAGCCTCCACCTCCTCTCTGCAGCCCCCACCGCAGCCCCAAGCGTTCGATGCCTGAGGCCTTTTCACAGCTCAGCAGTGCGAATCTCCTCGCTTTTGCTTTTTACTGCTTTCCTTCTCCGCAGGAGATCAGGCTTCAGCCTTTTCCACCCTGATCTATTATTTACCACCTATGCGTCTGCTCGGCCTCTTCTAGAAGTTTGCAGACATCTCGTGTCTGGGATCATCCCTTCGGTGGTTCTCATTGTCCCTGCACGTTCCTAACCTCAGGGCGTGCATTTGCTCTCTCTGTCGCGGGGCTTGCATGGGGACCGTGGGGAGATCGGCCATACGTGTCCTATGCTGTATGAGGCCGGGACCTCGGCATTGTCCCTAATTCCCGAAGGGCACAGACCTGAGCTCTGGTTCTGTGTCGCTGGGAATGAGTGATGATTTGGGGCAAGACAACGGAAGGCGTCTGTGCTCGGGTTCCTTGCCTGTAAAGTGAGCTGTGAAAATTCCTGTGTACGAGCCCCCCCCACCCCCGGCTCTGAAGTGCTGTCATCTGAGCCCCGCGTCTGGGCTTTGGAGACACTCACAGAAGCCACTGGTGCTGCCTGAAGGCAGAACTAGCTGGGTCTCCCGGCCCGGCCCGGCAGAGCCTGCCCTACCTGCCTCCCAGGAGATGCTGGATGGGGGAGGGTTCCATCCCCCCACGTCCCACACACAGCTTGTCGCTACTGCACAGAATGTCTCATTTGCAGCGGTCTCTCTAGAATTAATTAGACATTTTCTCCCCTTTGGTGGAACATTGGCCTTCAGTTAGATGGAAATTACTGGGCTTTGTACTCACATTTTCTTCCTTCTTCTAAGAGTCCCTAAACTTCAGAAACAAGTTGGTTTTGGATAAAGGGGCCAAAAAAATAGATTCTAAACCCACGACATGTATATACACGAACACACACGCACAGGTAACAGCCGAATGTGACTGTCCCCGTGCGTTAAAGTCCCACCTCCTACGTGTCAAGGAAGCATATCTAGGTGCGGGGCCGTCCCTCCTCCCTATCTGATCTGTTAAAATCCATCCCAATGAATCTCATTCCCTCTTTCCTTCCCCCGCATGTGACTTGACAACCAGTGCGTGGCAGGCTCTAGAAATCATTTCTGAATCCTTCCCAGAAACACGAGCCGTCCCAGGTAGGGACGAGTTTGGCCGTGCGAGGCCGGAAGTAGCACCCCTCTGCACCCAGAGCCTGAGCTGCCCCCGTCCAACCTTCAAGCTCAGCCCTCTGCAAAGATCCCCTCCGTTGTCCCAGACAAAGGGACACAGGCCTCCTACGTTTGCTCCTAGATTCCCTGCAATAAATACATGTTTCCGTTAGAATAAATATCACCTTGAATTATAATTATACATGAGAAACAGGATATTAGCACGAGGTTCTTGTTCATTTTGGCTGAGGTCCCAAAGGCTAGGAACACAGAAAGCCTCTGTGCATTTTAAAGAGAGGAGCTGGCTCACCTAGCAATTGCTTGAGGAATGAACTTAAACTTAATCGTTGTTAGCTAACGGTTGATCTCTAGCTCTAAGAGACTGTGAGGGGGAAGCAGGTGAGGATGAAAACCCCTTGGGGAGGTTGTCAGAGTCGCAGGGCTTTTCCCCCCACTCTGCCCCGGGACCGCCCTCGTGATGACGGGGTGGGTTTTTTATTCAAGAAAACTGCAAGGAGACTTCAGGAGTCCATGAAAATGTGCCCCACAGCCTGGATCTGGTATCTTGGGGGAGGGGGGAGCATGGGGGGGCAGGTGCTCAAAGGCAGGATGACGTGGCTGGGACTGCATGGTTGGAAATCAAGCTTCCCACTCTCTGAACAACCCCTGTATGAGAGATGCCTGGCCTGGTCTTATAATGGGTCTGTGCTAGACGGACCTGGGCGGGGGGAGCAGGACCCCCGGAGAGAGGCAGTCTGCAGGAGCTCAGGGGAGGGGTCAGGTTGTAAAGACCAATCTGAGGAAAGGCATTACTTGGTTGAAAATCAGGTGAACTTGGAGGTCCTGATGAAAGGTCTCAAGGGAGGCACAAAACACACACACACAGAGAGGCAGAGGCAGAGATTAATGAATTATTTGGTGGTTTATGTAACCCAGGGGTACTAATGCCAAATCCCTGTTTCTGTAGCCTATGCCTGAGAGCCCTTTGCCCTCGCCTCCCCCGGTCAATCTGACCTTCTGGATTCAGACAAAGCATGCGAGGACGAACGCTGTCCCGGCCAGTTCCCATCACTGAGACTCCTCACCTGTGCTGAGGACCAGCGTGGCCAGGAATGGGACACGGGCTCACAGACTGGGGGACGCTAGCCTGTATTAGACTAGGACACTGAATGGTTGTCAGTGGAGGCTCTACAGGGTGGGGAGGGCATAGAGTCCAAGGGGCGTGACCAGCTTGATTTGATTCCGACGGTGCCTAGTAGCAGAGTGCCCAAAGGAAAGTTGCAAAGCTTTGGTCCACATCAGGGAATCTGGGAAGGGGGTCTTCAGTGAGCCAGCCTGATGGAGCCCCCCCACCACATACATGGTCCTCCCACCAGAACTATCCCTGCTACTTCAGAAGCAGAGGGAAAGGCCCTGTGTCGGGACAGAGAAAGAGCATGAGACTTTTCTTTGTACATGCTCATAGTTCCGCTGGGCGTTAGCAAAACTCAGTGTGGCTGACATGATTCCAGACCGGTTATTTTCCATGTTGAAAGCTTTCTGGGCACAGACATCACTTGGGGGAGCTTAGTAAACCATACAGATTCTTGCGTCTCCCACTCAGTGTAATTGCACACTTCGGAGGAGCCCTGGGAAGAGGCAGTCCCCAGACCAGTCGGGGTATGTGACCAAATGGACAAATTTCCATTTTACTAAAAGCTGAACACCGGCTTCTCCTGTTCTGTGTTCTTCCCTCCAAGGGTCAGACAATTAAAGCTGAGTCTGCGGGCAAGCAATTGCAGAGGAGCTGGGGCACCAAGGCTGCGATTAGATTTTTCCGCCGTGGTGTGACAGCGGATTATTTCACCTGGCACAAAGGCAGGTGGGGACGGATTCTAATGATGGGCAGAACGGTCTATGAGTCACCCTCCCGTCTTACTAAGTGTTTGCCCACATGGAAAATTCCCTCCATCACTTGGTAATGATGCTATGAATTGGTGCTTCCTACTTGGAACTTCCTACTGGGTAATTTGTAGGACACAGGATCAGGAAAGTGATTAGGTTTTGCTGCTGCTGTTGTTGTTGTTGTTGTTGTTGTTGTTGTTGTTGTTGTTACTGCCCAGAGATTCAGATGCAATTGTTCCCTTGTCATTCCTGATTTCTGAAAATTATACCGCCCCGTCACGACCACATGCAGAAACCAGAGGGGGTTTATTGCTCTGAAAAACAACTTATTTCAGAGCTTTTCTTTGCATACACAGCAGTGATTAAAATCAGAAACCGTGAGCCCCAGAAAGAGCAGTGAGTAGGCTCCTCTGGTTAGGTAGCTTAGGAAAAACTCATATTCTCCTCTTCATTTTGGGGAGAGGAGGCAGTATATCCAACAAGTGGCACTTGAAAAAAAGACCTGTGCTGGTGATTATGTTTCTGAGAGGTTCAAATTATTCTTGGGTCTCTTACTGAAAGAATGACCTAAACGTCAAGTTTGCATGCAAAGATGCTAAAGAGACTTGCACTGCGTCCTTCTAAGCAGTGGATAGTTGCTAGATGACCTGTGATGTGTGTTTTGCTTTCCCTTATAGGTCAGTGCCCTGTTCTCCACAGCCGTGAGAACGGAAGGGAGCAGCCCTGGCTGCTGGCAAGTTGAAGTGATGCGTGTAGCTTCCTGAGCATTGTTTCCCTCTTCATCTAGCTATTCTTTTACTCAGTGCAGACCAATAAGGCGCTCTGTGCCAGATACTGGTCTAAGCACTGGTGATACAGCACGGAATGGAGCAGCTCAAGTGCTTGGACTGCCCCAACGGTCTCGGTTGTAGGAGTCACCAAGAATGCTCGACAGGGGTTGACTGTACCCACAGAGACTCTGATTCAGTATGTCTGCACCGGACTTGTCCGATAGAAGTATAATATGAGCCACACTTGTAATTTCAGCTTTCCTAGAAGCCACATTAAAAAAAAAAAGTATAAATAAGTGAAATTCATTCTGATTTCTTTTATTTAGACCCATATATTTAAAATTATTGTGACACATATTTTCAATACAAAAATAATAACGAGACATTTTTCATTTTTTCTCTTTCTACTAAGTCTTCAAGATCTGGTGTGCATTTTCACAGACAACAGAACTCAACTGGGAGTAGCCACATTTCAAGTGAATAATGGAGACTGTGGCCTGTGGACACCATATTGGATGGCACAGGGGCACACAGAGACTTGGGATCGGAAATTTAGCAAGTGGTCTAGGTGTTGCTCATGAGTGAGCAGGTATGGCAAACACCAGACTAGATGACCTCTAAGGAAGCATCCCATTCTAACACTCTATCAGAGTATCAGGGACGGGGGGCACATCAGTGTGTCTGTCACTCAGTTGACAATTAACACGTCATTCATATTTTTAGAACGTCAGTTTCACATCTCATTTACTCTTCCCTGTTTTGCCTTCTTCCCATCCTCTGTTTCTAAGCTGACAGGGCTTCTTCTTAAGAAAGACATAATGGTGCTGAAGATGATCCAGAGAAGAACATTTTAAGTGATCAGGAGGATAAGGAAGCTGTCTTATGAGGATAAACTAAAAAGAACAAAACTCTTCAAGCTAGAAGAAAAAGGCTGAAAAATAAAGCCTATCAAATTCTGTGAAGTCATGAAGTAAATGGAAATGCTGAACATGAACGTCTCAAAACCCAAAAATAGCAGAACAAGAGGACCCATTGGATAGTTTGAAATAGTTAGCTTTAGGACAAATAATGAGAAAAATATACTTCTTTAGGCAGGGGATACAGAAGTTGGAGAGGTCATTCCCTATGGTATAGCAACAAATAAAATGTGAACAGATTCAAGCAATCTTTTAGTTTGAGCCATAACATTTTTCTTTTTCTTTTTTTTTTTTAGAAAGAGAGAGAGAATGTGGGGAGGAGTCGGTGTGGGGGAGAAGGAGAGAGAGAATCTTAAGCAGGTTCCACACCCAATATGGAGTCTGACGTGGGGTCAATCTCACAAGCCTGAGATTACGGCCTGAGAGGGAATCAAGAGATGAGTGTTTAATTGACTGAGCCACCCAGCACCCAGGCACCCCAACTGAGCTATAATCTTTTATAGTAAACTGAAACATCTCATATCTCCGTAATATGTAATTAGGTTCAGTTTTAGAAAGCACACTTTCCATCTGTCCACCCACCCACCCACCCATACATCTGTTCATTAAACTCTGTAAGAGCCTGCTCCACGAAATAGGTTTTGTTAGAAGTTTTCATACATAGACCTTCATTTAACATATACAACCATCATACAGAATGGAGCCTGTTATAGTTATTTTACAGATGAAAAGCAGGCTCTGAGAGGTTAAGGGACATGCGTAAGGACAGGGTTGTGGGCTAGATGTCTATAAGGCTGACCCAGAACATTCTTAGAGGCAAGGTGAGAGGGTGCTCCTCTCTCGGGAGGTCTATCGCCAAGGCTGCCTTCAACACAACTCATGAGGCCAAAGCCAGCATTCCTGGTGCCCCACCATGTCCACGGGTGTGGAAATCTCCTGGCAGGGTGTCCAGGAGCTGCTGATGCGTAGTTGCAGATGCGTGCGGTCAGTTGGCTTTGTTGAGTTTTCTTGGACAATACAGTGTGACAGCCGTTAGGAGATACTACTCGACACCGCGTGTGAGAATCCCAATAGTACGCAGTGTCAGAACTAGAGGGAAGTGATTAAGATTTCCAACTTCCTTGTTCACAGTATCAGCCCAACTGCCATGTGGTAGTGACGTTGGCCCAGAGCTGGGACTGATGACATCGTGGTGCCCAGTCCAGAGCTCTGTCCCTGTTGGCAGGCTTTGCGCATGCTGTCCTCTCCCTGCTTATGCAAAGCAACTTAGAATCTGACATTTCACTTCCTGACCTTTGATGGAGGTGCCTACAATATGTCACATTGGACTGAAAAATCATTAGGATGAATAACATGCAAAAGTGATTCACAGCTTGTAATTGAAGATTCAGTGTTGGAAAAAATTATTCTGGGGACTTCGGAGGAAAAGGGTACATTTCCCGCATCTGCTTTGCTCTGTCCTGTTGATACACAGGCCTTGGTGCCTGCTGTTTTCTCCTCTGGGGCTGCCCTCTGTGCTTCTCTCCCTCCCTTGGGGCCCAAACCTTAGATGCCTAATGTATATTAGAGTAGAGCAGGCTCTGCTGTAGTAGCAAAGAAACCCTAGCTGCTCGACTCTTTGATGTAGAAAGACTCCATTTCCCACTCACAACACTGTTGAGTAGACATCCCACATGGCTGTCCTTCCACCTCTTGCTGACCTCGCTTCTCTTAGTGGCAGTGACACTGGGGTCTAAGCTGTTTCCATACCTCAGCTACCCCATCTTGAAGTCCTTTCCTTTAGCTGGTTACTGTCTTTATTATATCATACCACCACATTTCCTGCATTCCTTCAACCTTGGCCTCCTTCTTCTCCTCATTTTCCCTGGCCGTGCTTTTCTCGTCCTAGGCCATCGGTACGGGCTGAATAATTAGATGTTATGCTTAATTGAAGGGGAGGGTTTGAAGGCTACTTTGAAACACATGGGCAGGGAAGAGAGGCATGGCTTACCAGGTGCATGAGTGAGAAAGAGCCAGGGTCGCTGTCCACCGTAAATGCAGGACTCTTTGGTCAACAGCGTCGTTCTCATCACATGAGCTAATTGGGTCTCTGGCTGCCTGCTGGTTCCAGTACCTAGAAGGTGACCATTCCGCCCATCTGGAAGTAGTGTGTTCAGGTTTGGGGGTTATGAACGAAGAGATTCAAATACATGATTAAGTGAAGGAAGTAGAACCTTCAGAAGAACCATGAAAAACATGACACCTGTTTTTAACTGTTTGTAAGTCCATATTATAGGCTTTGGTGGTAGCAAAATTTTCTTTGTTGACCCTAAAGAGCAAAGCATAATTCATAGAGAGATTTATTTGGATTCTAGATACGAAACACAGTTTAAGTTCTCAGGAAGATTCCAAGAAGGAACTGGAACCATGAGATGTCGGTGAGAGTGCTTTCAGGGAGAATGATCTCAGAGTTCAAGTAACAGCAAAATGTTTGTGTCTTGTTGGGGCTGGAGGGGTTGTAGGAACTGGTGGCAGAGAGGGACAGGGTCTCATGATTTGCACACACCGTGGCCTCCTGCTCTCAGCTCGGGAGAGCCTGACCCTCTGTCAGATCGGCCACTCGTTCAGCAGCATTTCCGGAGCGGTCATGTGAGCCGGGGGATCCTCTGCTCAGTAAGAAGGGCTTCGTCTGCGCGGCGTGAGGCCTGGCGAAGGGATTCTATAACATCAATCTCAGCAAACCACAACCTAAGCAGACAGCAAGAATCTGCCTCGATGGTAGATGAAAGAATATGAAAGTGGTCAATTGTGATCTGGGAAAAAGTATAGAGCAATCACAGAGAATGAATTTCACGAACAGCCTTCCAGTTGTTAACAAGATGTAGAGGAAAGGAAAGCCTTGTAAGACCTCGGGCCCTAGGGGACAGTTTGTGGCCAGCGACAGAGTCTCAGCCCCTGAAGGTGAGTCAGACACCGGCGAACCACCTGGCGCTCGTGCAGGCGGCTCTCCAGGGCAACGGCAGACGACTACTTGCAGGGGTGCGTTCTCTGCGTGGAGAACACGGCACCGCTGACTTGCCTCCCTGCTCTGTGGTCCAGGACACGGGTTATTTCCCTCTCCAAGGACAGGATCAGACCCAGAGTCTCAGTCTGGCAGTTAAACGCTTTCAGCTGCAAAGATTAATCACTTGGTGTGGTGGGGAACCAAGTCCAGCCGCAGAGATAGCTCACCGGCTCGAGAGGATACCCCTGGGAATTAATGGGAAAGAGGCACTACCATAAAGAACATCATTTATAAGGGTAGGGCTTTCCCCCTCACTTAGAAATCACTGTCCTGGAAAACTCAGTTACAGTTAGTGTGGACGTGGCAGTGGTGAGAGAGTGTGGTTGGGAGGTCCACGGACCAAGGTCCACGGTGCGATCAGATGGCAGAGCACTTATGGCAAAGTCACGGGTGGGAGGCCGTGCGGGGAGGGAGGACAAGAGAAGGAAGCAGAGAGAAGCAGTGCCTGGCGTGGCCCGGGAGCCCGGGAGCCGTGGACGTGCCTTGAGTCCTCAGGAAAGTGGCTAGAGCATCAACCTGACGGCTCCCATTTAGTGACGAGTCAGAAGCACTGATCGTTCTGTCTGTGGATTTCAGTTCAACTGCTCCTAAGTCCCCAGGGAGGGTCCCAAAGACAGATGGCCCGACAGAAGCCCTATCACTTCTAAGACCCAAGCTTGGGGGTCACACAAGGTCTCCTCTGACCTGTCCCACTCACTAGAAGCGGGTCACTAAAATGACTTGTCTTCAACAGAGAGGCGATCGAGGGCCCGCCTTTTTATGGGAGGATCGTCAAAAATCTGTGGACATGATTTAAAAGCCCCACGGTCCAGGCGCTTCCTTGGCTTATTTTCGTTCCTCCCACCTTTTCGCTCCTTCATGTGATGCCCTAAATCTCATCTGCTGTGGCATCAGGCTCACAGGCTCTTGGTCTGGGTGGGTCTGGGGGCAGATAAACTCCTGGGGTCAGCTCACCAAGTCCTGCATCGTTGGTTCCCACCTTCTGAAATCTGAAGGAGAGAACCCCACAAAGTAGGCAAGCATGGAGAACAGTCGTCTCTTTATCCCGTGGTGCTCGGCATGATACATCTTAAAGACAATGGAACCACTATCTTGCCATTCTTCTAATGCTTCCGAACAACAAAACTGTGCGTGTGTCCCTTTTCTTCCCAGGTAATGGAATTCCTGGCTGTTATTAGCTTCCTGCCACCGAGACCCAGGGGCTGCCGCCGTGGTCAGTGGCAGGACCCAAGAGAATAAGCCAGTGGCCGAGCTCCATGCACAACGCAGCAACGGCTGACACCAGCCCAAGAGGGGGGCTTTCAAGCCTCGTGGGTGGGCACTAACCCCTCCCAAGTTCCCGAAGCATGTAGCAGCTGTCGGGTGCTCCTGGGACCCTGCCCAGCCAAGGCGTCCCACCTCTGGGATTTCACGCCAACTACAAGATCAAAGAGGCAGCCTCCCTGTTTCCCGTCCCCAGATACTCCGTCAAAGCCACCTGCTCTGGGCCAGAAACGGAGATCCAGGCGAGCATCAGTGGTTTCTACCGGAACCTCGTTGTGCTTGCTTCCTTACTGGCTCAGGAATAAAGGGGCATCTCTCCCCTGCCTGCCCCGGCCCCCAGCTTCTGTCCCTGTCCCCATCCTCACCTACATTCATGCACAGTTCCACAGGAAGAACTTCTCCAGAAAAAAGGGTGCGAATAGTAGAAGCTCATTTAATCTTTTCAACCAGCTGCTGAGGGTCTTATCCTCAGGTGAGGGAGGTCACAGCAGGCTGAGGACATGGCACCAAGGAATGGCTGAGCAAAGGTTCAAATAGTCAATTCTGGAAGGTACCACCGTTCACCACCACCTTGCTGTGGAAGTCAGCATGTTTTGAGTATAAATGCTACATGATCGGCAATACTTACAAAAATCGCTTCTAATATAGGACTAATGAAAAACCATATTCTTCCTACAGTTCAGGAATTTTATGTAGCCCAATAAGAAAGCATTGACGATGGGTACGTCCGTTCATAGTTTACCGTGACGGGCTACCGTGTGTTGGGGGCCTTTCGGACGGAGCCAGGCACGACCAGAAGCATTTTATATAGTTTCTCAAAATTCATGTACCTCTGCAATGCAGTATAACATTTGTTATATATGAGGATTAGCATCGAGGATTCAAATAACCTGCCTGGACTGGGTGCATACCTTTTCTTGCTTTCCATGTAGACTCCCTGGCGTCCACTGGGCCTGGCCCTCCCTGTCACCTGTCCAGCCCTCTGTGGAGTCCCCCCCCCCATATAGTCATCAGTTTGCTAAAGCTGATGTCTGTGGCTGATGGGTTTTTGCTGGAGCAAGCTGCCTCTGGGTCTCCCTAGAAGCCTATGGCCAGGAGGCCGAGGTCGGGGGGCGGTCGGAATTCTCGCAGTATCACAGCCTCCACTACTGAGGCTCTTCTGCCTTGTCTTATTTTTCCCAGGGTCAAGGGCGTCCACAGAGGAAGGGAGGGAGCTCTGTCTCCTGAGCGTGTCTTGGGCGCCCTGGGCTGTGCTGGTCACTCCTATTTCTTTTGCTCCTCACATCACCCCGAGTCGGAGCAGAGACATCGCTCCCTGAGCTGATTCCTGGAGGTCACGCCACTTAGACGTGGCCACACCCACGGGCATGACGGGGAGACACTCGTCTGCACTGCCCAGGGCCCTTGACAGGCCACCAACAAACGTCACTCGGTTGACAGATGCAGGGGGCAGGAGGCATGTCCTGGGTCGCAGGCTATCTAAGGAGGCTTTTGAGGGATAGCTTGAGTCTGGCATCAGCCCGAGAGGGACGGCCAGGGGGGCCACTCACGCAGAGCACAGCCCGATCTCATGCAGTGGACGCCAGCCTTGGCTTCTGGGGAAGTGAAGGCTAGTCTGGGTTTGGTCACAGTTTCACTCCTGGGCAGTCCTTCACCTCTGAGAGTCTCTGTTTTCTCAGCTATGCGTGAGGGTGATACTGCCGTCTCCCCTTCTTCCCGAGTATTGTCCGCATAAAGCCAGGGCACGGACTTTGGCTTCGGGAGCTGCAGGACAGCGCACTTTCCTCTGCCCTCCAGCCCTGCTCCTCAATGCTCTGTAGACCCTCTCCTTCCTCTCTTTGCTTGGCCTTGCCGTCCATCCATCAGTGCAGTCGTGTCTGTACCTGTCCCCACGCACCAGCGCCCGCCTGGACAGATGGAGAACGGCGGGAGGCCGGGATCACACACTCTATGCCTCTTACCCCTTGATTGATATTGGATGTGTGGCTTTGTCGTTAGTCGTTTGTACATTAATAATTTTTATGTATTCCTACTGTATTGACCCTTTTTATTATGAACTGACCCTCTTTGCTCTAGCAATATTTCTCGCCTTTGAGTCTGTTTTATATGATGTTGTCACTGCAACTCCTTCACAATTACTGTTTGCAGAAAATATCTTTTTTTGTCCTTTTATGCCCAAGCTATTTCCATCCTTGAATCTAAAGTATCTTGCTTGTTGGCAACATATAATTGGATTTTGGTTTTTCTTTTCATCAAGTTTGAGATTCTGTGTCTTTTGATTAAAGTGTAGAGAACATTCACGTTGTCAAAAGTTCACAAATAACACAAGTAAAACCAATGAATTAGTAATTTGGTAGGAGTTTATTGTGTACACAGGAAAAAGACAGTTGCCAGGCAGGAGCACGAAACCCCCCATGGGAGGAGGCACAGGGTGCGCTGCTTGGTGCTCATGTGGCGAGAAGGCAGTGGCGTGTATTTTCCACGGTGATTGGTTATAATATTAGAATTTTCTTAAATGCTAGGGAATTGGTTAGCAATGACCTCCTATCAGCCTTGGGAGCCACTGCAAGTTTTGCTTATGATTTTCAGGGGCAGAAGCAAGAAACGGCCCAGATCAAGTTAGTCTTGCAAAATAAGCTAATGAAGCTTTGCTTGTGTGACGAACTTGGTTTCTGTCCGCTCAGGGAATTTTCAAGGTTGGTTTCCATCCATTTTTTATTTTAACGACACCTATTGTAATTACGGACATGGTTGGTTTTGCATCTCATCTTGCTGTTTGTTGTCTGCAGTTCTCACCTACTTCTATCCCTCTGCCCTTTCTTTACTGCCTTTTTTGTGTCCGATTTTTTATGCTTTGATTTTTCTTCCTCTGTTCATGTTTAGGTATATTTTAAGCAACTTTAGTGAAGCGAAGTTAACATACAATAACCTCATGTTTCAAGTTTGTAACTGGATAAATTTCAAGCTGTGTGCGCCCATGGGCATCATGTGCCTAGCCCAGCTTTGTCGCCCCACCCACTCTACCTGTGCCCCACTTGTCCCTGCCTTGTCGCCCCGCCCCTCCACCCACCTGCCACGCCCCACTCTGTCGCCACGCCCACCCCTGTCCCCGCCCCGGCCGTCGCCCCGCCCATCCCACCCACCCCCTGTCCCCACCTCGACCCGCCACCCAAAACCACAGGCATTATTGCCAACATGCATTCCTTTATATAACCTAGAATTTTATTTAGATGGAAACCAGCATTATCTATTTATTTCATCTGACTTCACTCAGCATGACTATTTTTTTTAAATGATAAACAAACATGATTATCCCAAGAGTCCTCTAGGTTGCAGTATCTCAACAGTTCATTCTTTTAAGTAGTGAGTACTACTCTGTGAAGGATAGATGACAGATAGATTGATAATAGATAGATAAAGAGATATAAATACAGATACAGATTTATACTACATGTTGCTTATCTGTTCACCTGTTCATGGACATTTGGATTGTTCCCAGGCTTAGGCTATCATGAATGATGCTCTTATAAACACTCACAGCCAAGGTTTGGTGTGGATGCATATTTTTCTCTTGGCTATATAAATAGTAGTGAAATTGCTGGATATTTTGCTAAGTATACTTTTATAAGATAAATAATTTGCAAGTATTTCATTCCACTCTGACACTTGCCTTTTTGTTTTCTTCATGGCACATTTTGAAGAGAAATCTTTAATGTTGGTGGAGCCCAGTCAACCACAGCTATCTGTTTACTTGCTCATTTTTCATCAGTGCCTGCTCTATCTTTCCATATTCTTTTATTGTAAGTTCTATATCTTAGTTTTAATTATCTGTGTTTTTGGAAACTTTCAATCCGTGTATAGTTGTGTATTCCAGCCTGCACCTGCCAGCCCACACCTGAGCTAATTGGTGACTGCGTTGCCTCGGGTCTCACTTTGTCTTCTCTGGGCACCACTGTGAAGGGTGCATGAGCAGTGACGGGGCGTGGGAGAGCCCCCCCCCCGGGCAGGCACGTGGTGGGCCCTTCTCCTTGACATGCTTGAGACTATTCATAATCTTTTTTTTTTTTTTAAGATTTTATTTATTTGACAGAGAAAAACACAGCCAGAGAGGGAACACAAGCAGGGGGAGTGAGAGAGGGAGAAGCAGGCTTCCCGCCGAGCAGGGAGCCCGATGCAGGGCTTGATCCCGGGACTCCGGGATCATGACCTGAGCCGAAGACAGCCGCTTAGCCAACTGAGCCACCCAGGCGCCCCAAGACTATTCATAATCTTAACACTTTAGCTGGCATGCGTCCATGCACCATAAAGGGCCAGGGAGCGGCCGCCGCTACCAGGGTCTGCCTGCGCCTCCAAGACCAACATTCTGTAGGCTTCCTTCCTCATGTCTCATTTCTGGAGCAGCCCCTCTGCTGCTTCTCGGCATTCCTGCCCCTGAACTGAACACTGCTTCATTGAAAGCAGCTTCACCAGCAGCATGAACACACAGAAACACGTAGAAAGTTGGGTCCAGCTCCTTTCACTACATTTTGGGGTGAGATGTTGCCTTCTGCCTACAAGTGAGGCCGACACGCTGGGCAGCGGAGGAAGCCGACTTCCTGGGGCAGAGCCCCTCACGGTGAGAACCACCAAGACGTTAGTGGCTTATGCTTTGTTTGTCCATCTGATGCCCCTTGTCCTTGGCTAATCATGGGCTTCTAAGTGATTTCAGACAGTTTTTGGTAATGATTATCAAGGGACGATAAAAATACTCATTTCTGGAAATCACCACTGCCTTCACTTCCCTGGCAATCAGAGGGGGGGAATTGACATTTCTGGGGTACCTGGACCAGCTTTAGTGGCAAGTCTGAGCAGAGGAGCGGATGGAGGGCACCAGGTGGGCACCCTCAGGCCTCCAGAGCACTTCTGGGCAACCCCATAATGGGGCAAGGACCTCATGGAAATGACCTTGGCCCAAGTCCAATCATGCTGGGCTCTCTTGATCCAGATGCCAGGCCCACTGACAGTTATCTGGAGTCAGAAGGTGTTGGCCATGGGTCCCTTTGGACTTTCAGCCTCAGGGGCAGGGAAGGGTGGCCGTCTGGGGGGGGTGTACGTAGGTTGAGTGTGACCCTGAGGGGGCCTACTGAGTCCCTTGTCTGCGGACGAGCTGGCCATGCCGAGGATGGTGTAGGCACGTGGGTTAGATGGAGCAGGTGCAGGCCCGTCAGGGGCCCACAGGAGGAGTGACCTGTGGTGGGCTTCCCGGGACCCACCTCCAGAACCAGCTCTCTCTCTGGCCTGCCACAGGATGTGGAAGGAGGCATCAAACAGACCTTCAGAGGGGTCAGCTTCTGCATTTGCGAAGACGGAGGTGTTTTTGGTGATGGGGGCTAGGGTGCGGGACTAGGAAGATTTCTCACTTACTCCAGAGAGCCTTAGGGGAACCAAAGGACACCCAGATCTTTCCAAAGCGAGTGAACCTATCTAATGGAAGTCAGTGGTCATTATGTCGTTTTCTCTGACAATAGCGTTTCCCGGAAAATTGTTAAACAAAACTTAAATGTGCTCATCTTCAGCCCTGCGGGGGGTAATTTGTGGACAACATGAACCCCCCACAACTTTATCCCTGTTTAGCGGAACCAAGAAACCATCGCTAAATTAAACTCAGTTACACAGTGTAAGATTTTTTCTTATCAGTTTTGCAACTGAATTATGGAGTTTATTAAAAAAATAAAAGACAATTTGAATATGATCTATCAGGCATCCCTCCAAGAGCTTCAAACTGTTACCATAAAAATGCTATTTAAATGATGAGGATGTATTTTTAAAAATCAGAATATTTACCGCATTCCATGAAAATTTAATAGTTAAATATTGTGTGCTTTTCATTCAATTATTGTGCAGATGAATTATGTATAGGGAGTACCTGGTGCTTATTTCCTTATTTGCATTTATGAGAAGGTCTCCTTGCAGATGGCGCTTCAGGAGGGGCGGGAGGGCAGAGGCTGGCTACACTCAGCAGACGGGGCTGTCTGAAGCCTAAATTGGAAAAACAGACAAGGGTTTGAGAAATCTGGGGGGGCTTGGACAACCCTGCCTCCTGGCAAACAGTACACAGGTTTTTCAAGCAGCCCAGCATCAACCGACCTGCTTTCACGAGACCGGGTGCACGATCTCTTGCTCAGGGTCCCAGAGCCTTGGGCAGGTTTCCTCGCGCCTCACCCCTGCAGCGTCTACCTGGCAACAGTATGTAATTGACTCTCCCCGTGTGGATCCCCTTCAAACTGGGTTTCTGGAAGTCACCCTGGCCACAGCCTGGAGCAAAGTGTAGCAGGGATCTTTCCTCCCTGATCTTCAGCTTAACTGGGAGTCAGAGCCCTGGTCCTGCCGGGGTCTTCTGCTGGGTCTCTCCCTGGGTCCCAGCTCCGACTCCAGCTCCCAGGCCTTGAGCTCAGATTTTTGCTGTGCTAGGTCTCCATGGAGCCCATGGTTTGGGATTTGGCGGGGTCATCTGCTCTGCTCCTGCTGGATTCCGATCTCTGTTCTTCACTCCTCCTCCTCCTCCATCCTCTTTATAACCAGACTCGTTGGTTTTAGGTACAGTTCCTGGAAATCAAACTCTAGACAGTTGATCCAAAATTGATGGGCCCTGGTGTCGCCGCCTGCTGGCCACCACGCCCTCCTCCTGAGGGGCTGGCCAGATTTCCGGTGGGGAACCCTCCGGCTTTCTGCCTCTAGGTTGCTTCCCGATTGGTGCAGCGAACCCCGTTTGCAGGAAAACAGCTGCTGGCTTTCATATTCTAAGTCAGCTGTTCCTGGACCCTATTTGTGGATTGGATCTCAAAATTCCCTTTGCTGTTGTGCCTTAGACATCACTATGCGTTGGCCACAGACATGCCCAGCCACCAGTCCTAGGAGGGGAGCCGCGCTGGTGGCTCATAGGCAAGGAAGAGCAGTCTTTCTCCCAGCCTCCCGCTGAGGTCAGGGCTTCTGAGGGATGCCCACCGGGATGGGGGCCGTTGTGACCTCCTCTTCCCCGTACACAGTAGCCCAGGGCCCCACTGCTCCAGAGTTGCTCGTCCCGCTGCCTCACTGTGCCTCGGTGGGCCGACTTTATTGCCAGCTGCAATCCTCAACTAACCGGCAGCCTTGGGGGATGTCAGTCTATTACACGTCTATCAACTTTAATAAGACACAGGCTCAGAAATATTATCATGTAAACAATGGTATATTTTAGAATTGCGTCTTTATCGCCATCATTATTTCCTGTTTTGAAGACTGAATATGCAATACACATCCTTACAGGAATTCTCAGATCATAGAACATGTTTAGTTGGTCCTATTCCTATTTAGTTCTTTTCCTTTATTTCTCATTTTTTAAACTTATCTGACTATGGCTACCATTTGTGCCGTAGCTATTAAGAACCAGTGGGAATATGTTTCCATGACATATACTGAGTTTTAGTCAATATACAAAAAGCACATGGTTCATAATAGGCTTCAACTATCCCATCCCCTCTTTGCTTTCCCTTCCTGCCAGCCTGACGTCGAGTTTTAAACCTTCCAGGGAAAGTTCTTTCCCCTCTGCTTTTCGATGAATGAAAATCCCATCTTTATTCTTTCCTGGAACAGACATGAGTCTATGCGGGACTGTGGCAGGCAGAATTCTGAGGCTGACCCCCGAAGTCCTTACCTGCTGGAGAACACACAGCTTCTCCTGCTTACCGAGACACGAATCAAGGTGCTGCTCTGAAGGGGTTTCCAGAAGAGCCCAGATCAGTTGGCCTTGACATGGGGGGATTATCAAGGTGACCTAACCAGGTGAGCCCTTTAAAAAATGCAAGACCTTTCTCTTGCTGGAGAGAGAGATTCAAAACATGAAGGTGAGAAGGTCCATGCGTGAGAAACTCTCCTCTACGTGTGTTGAAAATGGCAGGGACCATGTGACAAGCAATACCGATGGTCTTTCGGGGCCAGAGCTGCCCCCACTGACAGCCGGGGACTTCAGTCCTGCAACCACCAGGAACTGAAGCCTGTCCCCCGCACTTAAGCTCTGGATGGGGACGCAGACTGGCGGACTCTCTGAGCAGAGACTCTGACCACGGCTATGCCCGGCCTCTGGCCCCGTGTCGTGTGTGGTCATTATGCAGCAATAGAAAAGAACCCCAGGGACATTTTTTTTTCCTTTTGCAGAGGGGAAACTAAAGCTAAGAAAAGTAAGTGGTATCTTGCGCTCTCTGAGTGACTCCCACAGACACCATGCCTGTCCCCAGAGGTGGGACCGAGGTCCCCACACAGGTGTCCCTTTCAGATGACAATTTTATTAAAGAAAACACCTAGTTTTCCATCAGAGTAACCCAATTAGTCATCTGGACCATCAGTGGTTGCTTATCGATACTGCAAGCCCCCATGAGCTCTTGGGTGCTCACAGCGGAACCAGAAATAGTGCCCGCCCTTCCTGCCGCTCTGTCTTTAGTCCCGATCTAGAATCAGGTGCAGATGGTGTGGCCGTGTGAACACGGTCCTTCACCTGAGCTGCAGTGTGACGGCTGTTTGCCTGGGATCCTGTTTCTGAGGATCTGAACCCGCGTGGTTCCCAGTGGGGTGCCCCAAGGTGAGCGGGAGACAGATGGCTTTGCAATGGTGACAAAGCTGCTTCTCTGTTGTCCTTCCCGGCTGCCGGCCTCCATCTGCTTGCCCTTCCAAACTTGGCTTCTGGTGAGAGGGTGACGAGAGAATTCGGGCTGTAGGGATCACATGCTCCTATCTGTCCTTCACTGTTTCCTGCTGTCCCAGCACCAAAGTCAGCCTCAGTAACTGGAAACCGGCAGGAACGAGTTCCGTATTCCGGCTCACACGCTCAGTCTGACTCTTCTGTGAGGTCTGCCACCTGCGCCGGTCAACCCGGTGTCCATCCAGAACTGGAGACCCAAGACCACTGACTCTGTCCTGGGCCCGGGTGAGCAGACAGCTCCTGACCAAAGGAGACTCCGCGCAACCATTAGCCAACACCAGCAAAGCTCCCGAAGCATCTCTTACTTCTCTACCCATTCAACGGTCCTTGAAAAGCCTTAGCTAAAAACCAAGATCTAAATCACCAGGGAGTCGCAAATAAACCACACCAGTTAGGATGCTTATTTTTGGAAAAAAAAAATAACTACTATCTCATTATTTAAAAAAGTATAATAGGATGGCTTTCCCTCAAAAAAATTAAAAATAGAAATACCATACGATCTAGCCATCCCGCTTCTAGGTTTTATCGGAAGAAAATGAAATCAGGATCTTAAAAGTTATCTTATACTCCCATATTCACCTTCTTCACAGTAGCCAAGCTATGGAAACAACCAAAATGTCCTTCAGTGACTGAATAAAGAAGACGTGGTATATACATCCTGTGGACTATTACAGAATTTCCAGCAATTCTGTGACATGCCTGGAACTGGAGGACAATATTCTCAGTGAAAGAAGCCAGATGCTGAATGACCTCATCGACGGAGCTGACCATGCTCCGACTCAGAGCAGCCAAGAGGAGCTGGCGCTTGCCAGGGGCTGGGGGGCGGGGGGGAGGAAGACCCGGCAACATGTTGGGCCACGGGATAGAACTTCAGTTGTGCATGAAGCATAGTTTCTGGAGATCTGATGTATGGCATGGTGATCTACGTACTCTAGACTTGAGACTTTTAAGTGGGAGACCCCAAGTGATCTCACCACACGCCACCGCCGCCCAACAGAAAGTAGCTGCATGAGGTGGCAGAAGGTTCATTAGCTTGATGGTGGTGATAACTTCACCATGTATATGTATGTTGTGTCATCACGTGCCTTAAATATAATGATAAAGAGGGAAAAAAAGGTACAATTTCAACTCTCAAATAGCTTATGGCAAATCAACTATAGACTAAAGTTGAGTGAGATAATTTGAGATACAGACAAATTCTACGTACATCCCAAGCCTGAAGATTCACTGTGGGTTGAATTTGATTGGGCGTGTTTATGAAGCGCATGAAACTTGAACCAGATCCTGAAAAATTAATATCCGGTTCTAGAAGTCTCTGTTTCTTTCAGATAGACACATCGATAAATACATCCATTGGAGAAGATTTGGAAACAGAAAAGATTTGAGAAGGCAAACATTTCCTCTCATCCCCTAAGACCGAGATAGCAAGCTTGTAAAACTTTTATTTTGCCCATTACCCTAGTTTATTTCTTGTATCCTGACTAGAATGTATACTTCGTCTGGTACTGATACAGTTCTGAGACATCTTAAAAATGAAGCATAACGTAGAATACAAAAAACTTCTTAAATTGCAGCAATCCTCTTATTGCCTTGTGAAAACTTTTTGACTTCTGTTCATTGATTGTAGCCTCCTTGGTTCCTCATTACCAAGGCAAAAGAGAAAGGTTATTGATTTGTATTTCTGCTTTCTGAATCCAAACTTTCTGCTCTATTTATCCAGGCTTTTACCTTTTTGTTGAAACAGGAGCAAGTCAGAGAATGCTGGGTAACATAACAATGCATCTAACCGCCGTTTCTGAAAACACGCATCCGTGTGGTTCAAATGGAAGACGGTGTTAAAACTGAATTATCCGAGCTGCCTGCAGAATTGCTTTTAGTAGATTACAATCTCGCCTGTGCTCACGGCGACCTGAATTTCTGGCTCCATCCGGCCAAAGAATATAAAACCCTTATCAGACCGCCTGTGGTTATTTGCATTGGCAGGTATCTCCAGTGGGCCCATGGCAGTCCTGGATCGCTGTGTGTTCTTGTTCGAATTCTCCAACTAGTGCCCTCAGCCCGGAAAGTCACTGTGGCTCGTTAACCCAAGAGCGAGGCAGGTTTCAGACGCCAGCTGTGCACAGGGAAGAGCTATTGTTCCAATGCGGCAGAGACCCCGTCGGGGGGCGGGGGGAGCGGACTGTGTGCTGGACTTAGAGGTCGTGGCTGTCCCCCTCGCAGACTGCAGTCTCTGTTCCGTGGGCTGGCACAGCCATGTGCCCGAGGGTATCTCAGGGCAAATGCTACTCACTGCTCCTTGGTATTTGTTGACTGGTTTTCCTGGCTTTGTTGGAATGAACGGGCGTCGCGGGGGCCTGAAGGACGAGTGATCCACAGGACTGGCCCCCGAGCCGTCGGATCCGTTGGCGTGGACTGTAGCTTCCGAACATGGGCCACTTGCGTTACGGCGCCCCCAACGCTATCAACTTGTTTCTCACTTATTTGAGGCTGAGCGGCTTCATTTCCCCTGCGTTGTAAAGTATTAGTTGTGGTCCCCAAATATTCCTCCCAAGAGGGGCACAAAGCTATGGCTTTCATAAAAGATGATTTCTTCCTCCCCTCAGCTCCAGACCACAAGGAGCAGGGGGCGGATGGCAGGTTAGAGGTGGGGAGCGAGGGGACCTGGGTCACCCCTCGGTCACCCAGCACCAAGCAGCCTGGGGGTCCCTCCCCAGGAAGGGGACACATAAAGCTGTTCTGTGGGTGTGGCTCCTCTAAATGCCTTTGTCGCTCTCTCTCTGTTATTTGTAGTCTGGAGAAATAAGCTCACGGCTGGAAGCCAGAGCTAGAGATGCTGTGTCGGACCCTCCGTCCAGGGGAGCTGCCCCTACTCCATCTGTCTCTGGGCCCTCCCACCCTCGCCCTGGGCTCTAGGGGTCAGGCTCCCTCCTCACATGTTCCTACAGCCAATGAATGTTTCCCCGCTGAGAAGCCTCACAGCTGAACTTGATCTTGAAGAAAGTAGAAGAAGCCTATAGACAAGGTCGCCCTGGAAATTATACCCAATGTCCGGCAAACTGACGTTACTAGCTAGGCAGATACAGAGATTGGCTCAATTCCAAAACCATCTTCATGAAAAAACTGTTTTCAACATTTAAAATGACATCAATATATACTGAAGGTTAGTGAAATTTCTTTACACTGTTACAACAAATATTAAAAGCAAACTAGGCAGAGTAATGATGCTCGGAACTTATGTCCTTCTTTGGGTGCTGGGCCCCTAGTGACTACAGCACAGGTTTGATAAGAGGAGGACGTTCTCACTTTTGTTTCTCTTGAGAGTATCAACCCAGATATATTTATTTTTATCTCATTTATACCACATTGGCTCAAAAATAATTTTGTAAGATAAACCATTTTGAATTATTTGGAATGTGACCAAATTTGAATGCTAACTATCATAGGTGTTCTCCTTTTATTCTGTTCCAGTACAGAAATATAATTCATCAATTTAAAATGTTAGAAAAATTTAAATTTAAAATAAAATGTCAAGATTTCAAAGTCACTTATGGACTTTTGAAATTTGGTACACGGGTTAAGATGTTTTCATTTAACGTGTCTGGACCTTTGCTCGTGAAGGGACATCTCAGTGCCTCCTTCTTGATGCTTCATTTTCAAGAATGCCTAGTGGTGGGCACTGAGGGCACAGATTGCATGGAGCACTGGGTGCGGGGCATAAATAATGAATTTTTTTTTACAAAAAAGATTATAATTCGTCCAAAGCTGTAGAATCTAAAACTATTTTTGTTGTATTAGGAATTGAAGTTTTTGAGTGAAAAGGTTTCTCCCAAGCGATGCCTGGGTGGCTCAGTCAGTTAAGCATCTGACTCTTGGTTTCAGCTCAGGTCGTGATCTCGGGGTCGGGAGACGGAGCCCCGCCTTGGGCTCCGTGCTGGGTGTGGAGTCGGCTTGAGATGCTCTCTCTCCCTTTGCCCTTCCTCTATCTCTCTCCCTCAAAAAAAAAAAGTCTCCCCTGACTTTGAACAACATGCAGTCAGACTTTAGGGGATTATTTACTAAAGAACGAGTCTAATCACACAGCACGTCATGCTGAAGTATTTTTCATGTGACTGATATCAGGTTACCTCTCCTACATTTTTATTTCAGTTATTCTCTCCCTCCCTCTCCTCCCCCTACACACACACACACACACACACATTGCAATATTTTAACAAAGTAGATGCTGCCACAGTTTTCTTAATAAAATACTGTTTTTATAGCCATATTCCCTCTGCTCTACCAGAATTTGTAATATCACCAGAAAACCAAGTAATTTTATGTTTCGCGTTTCTCTTTCGAGCCTGGTGGTGGGTATTAAGGAAGGCACGGATTGCATGGGGCACTGGGTGTGGTGCCTACACAATGAATCTTGGAACACTGAAAAAAATAACATAAAATTTAAAAACTCCTTAAACCGAGTTTGCAACAGCATTCAGAACGTTGTCAGCAGCGTCAGCTTCGACAGGCTGAACTTCCAGAGGTTTTCTTCGCGTCCTGAACTGGAAGAGAAAAGTCGAGCCACAATCACAATTTATTAAGCTGATCTCTTTTTTGGAAGCCCCTGATGACAGGGACAGAAAGCTTGTCACTCGGCTATTTGAAAAGTTCTGCGGCTGCTCACGAGGTCAGAGAGACGGGCTGTGTCTTGCTCGCACGGGAAATCTTGGAAGAGGAAATGGGCGGGGTCCACTGAGAAGAGCAGTCCTCTCCGGTGGAAAGGAAAGCTGCTTTGCAGAGTGAAATCAAGACACGCTTTCTGCCACTCTGTCATCCTGGGGCAGTCTTCCTCAAAGGCCTCTTGAAGGGTGAAGCACGCGCTGGTTTTGTTCAGTAGATTTGCTCTGCTTCCTTGTGATCAGTGAGTGTGTTCTGACTTCCAGGACTGGGGGAGGGGCAGCATCACCTCTGAACCCCAAATCCGGTCCCTAGCTCCCTGATGCAGATGGCTGATTCGCCTCTTGGACTCTACCCTGTAGTTCTGCACTCCTGGCCAGGACACCTGTCTCTTACTGGATTTGCTCACACGTTTCCCCTTCCTAAACCACCACCAGCCCTTGGGGGCCCTTTCCCTGTGGCTTCCTGAGATCCCATCCTGGCCAGACATCCTCTCCCCGCCTGGGTATGTGGCCTCCCATTTGTCTCCCTCCCTCACTTGCTCAGTGCTAAGTCTGAACTTTGATCTTGCCTTTTTCCCCACTTAGCCTTAATCCACAACCATAAACCTGTTTTCTGCTCACCTGATATGTAATGGAAAGCTGGTGTTTTTTGAGGAAATGGTCAGCAGACAAAAATAGTTGATAATTAATTTGGGCCGTTTGAGGAATTTTTGGACAATGATACAGGCCATTTTGAAAATCTACCATTGACAAATGCTGTCCCAATGAACGTGACAAGTGTCAGTTTGTGTCCTGTCCAGAAAAGAGGGCCCCAGTCTTCGCCAAGTTAACTCCGGAGGCAGGAGACTTTTTATCTGCAGGGAGTTTTCTTTCATTATTAAGTGATTGTGTAGGTAAAATTATTTCCTGCTGTCGTGACGTGGTCTGGTGAGAGGTAGGTCTGCTCTCGGCCCACCTGCTGCAGGATGTGGTGTGTAGTCCGGGCCTTCCAGCCGCCCCTACGATGCTCAGACTGGCTGTCTCAATGCAGCCGCACAGAAATCCAGCCGACGATGCTTAGATACAAGGGCAGTTCAGAGTTTACAAAACACATTCATAAACATGTGGCAGCCCCCTGCCCCCGAAAAAAGGAAAAGGCCAAAGTACATTTATTAAAAGCATTAAGCAAGGATCAGGAAGCCATGCTATCAAGACCCTGGGCTCCTAGTCCAAGGTTGATTGGCGATATTCTTCCAGACTTGGGGATGGTTGCAGAATGGTTTACTCGAGATCAGCAGAAAGACCCCACCTAAAGTAGCCTGCATGGCCCTGAGATCCTCCTCTACCAAGGGAAGAAGCAGAGAGGGCATCCTAGCTGGGGTTGTTGTAAGGGACCAGCCAGTCATAGAAGGCCATAGAAGGGAGAAACTTTCCCAAGGGGGTTGGATCTTTCTTGCCTGCAGACCGTGGGTCTCATACCTGTTATTTCTAGCAGGAAGAAATGGGACCTGAGCATCAGGTAGATGTCTGTGCTGGACTCCAGGGGAGGAGTGAAGCATCGTGGAAGGGAGCAAGGAAGAAGGTTCTCGAATCAGTTATGCTGGGAGGTAGGGATTCTTGGTGTTCAGTGTGGTGTGAGGGCTGGGGCCGGGAAGGTGAGGAGGAACAGACGCTGAGTGTGGCTTCACAAAGCAAGGTCAGCATCCTGTGTTTCTTCTTTTTTTTTTTTAAGATTTTATTTATTTATTTGACAGAGAGAAACACAGCCAGAGAGGGAACACAAGCAGGGGGAGTGAGAGAGGGAGAAGCAGGCTTCCTGCTGAGCAGGGAGCCCGATGTGGGACTCGATCCCGGGTCTCCGGGTCTCCGGGATCATGACCTGAGTAAAGGCTGTCGCTCAACCGACTGAGCCACCCAGGCGCCCCTCCTGTGTTTCTTCTATGCAACGGAAGACACACATCTCTTAAAGGAAATGAACTCAAGGAAAAACTGCATTCCAGACTTGAAGTAAAAATTACCCAAACTACGAGGCTCACATTGCACTTGGTCTATGACGAGATCCTGGAGAAGAGGGGGCCCCACCTCCGACGCGGAAGCCAGAGGACGCGGCAGATGTGGAGCTATGCCCAGCCCCTGGATGCAACAAAAAGAGGCCAATACTAATCCGTGCTGGGGACGCAGGATCTGAGGTTGGCCGCTACAGACCGCTGTCCCCTGTCCCGTGTGCACGTGTCTAAGCCTCAACCAGTGTTAGCAGTCGAAGGGAGAGAGCCTAGCCGCAGAGTCTGGGCTTTAAGGGAGACTCTGTGCCTTTCAATACCAACTCTTCCACTGACTGGCTGGGTGATCTTGGAATCAGGCTCCTCATCTGTAAAATGGGTATAAGACCTCTTTGGGTCACTCGATTTAATAGCTAAAAGTATAAGATGACCTTTTAAGCTATGAATCCTTTTTTAGTAGAGATATGTCCCAAACATTGTATGCGGCATAATTTCAACAGTGATTTGTTGTTAGTCTAAAATTAAAGTGTAATTGGGCATCTTGTATTTAATCTGGGAACCCTACCAATGTTGCATTCATTACCCTAAATACTTCTCATAGTAAAAGCCTGGCATAGTGGGTGCATGTTAGGTATTAAAGTATTAATAACCATTATTTTTAGTCTCTAAGGATTATCTGTTACAAACCACTTATGTAGTTTATCAGGAAGCTAAAGCTTGAAATGTTTATGCAATTCACCTAAGATGGTACAGAGTATTTTGTCTCCAAAGATGGAACTCAGATCTGCTGATGCCCCACTTCTGACTTCTTGACAACATCTCACTGGTCACAGCAGCTCTCAGTAGACTGTTCTAGAGGGTGTGAAGATCCATCCGTAGTTTTCTTTTAATGATTCCTTCTTTGAGCCTAATGCTGGTCTCTTGCTATGTAGAGTGGCCAAAAGACCAACAGAGTCAGTATCACCCTGGGAGCTTGTTAGAAATGCACAGTCAAAGTCCCCTCCTTCATTAGAATCAGCCTTTTAAACAAAATCCCCAAGTGGTTTGTTTGCACATTAACATTTAAGAAACTCTTCTAACTCAGCTTCTGTCTTTGACCTTCAGAGCAGTGGTTCATACTCCTGGTTGTAAATTAGAATCACTTGAGAGGTTTTAGAACCTCCTGACGTCTGAGGCGCACTCCAGGGATTCTGATTTAATCAGCCCAGGGTAGGCCCTGGGAATTGGTGTTTTTGTTCACCTCCTAGGTGAACCTAATATGCAGTGTTGGCTGAAAACTACTAACAAAAAGGCAAACCATGGAATGGGAGAAGATATTTGCAAATGACACTATAGACAAAGGGCTGATACCCAAGATCTATAAAGAACTCCTCAAACTCAACATCCAAAAAACAGATAAGTCAAAAAATGGGCAGAAGACGTGAATAGACACTTCTCCAATGAAGACATACAAATGGCTAACAGACACATGAAAAAATGTTTGTCATCATTAGCCATCAGGGAAATTCAAATCAAAACGACATTGAGATACCAGCTTACACTAGTTAGAATGGCAAAAATTAACAGGACAGGAAACAACAAGTGTTGGAGAGGCTGCGGAGAAAGGGGAACCTCTTACACTGTTGGTGGGAATGTAAACTGGTGCAGCCGCTGTGGAAAACAGTGTGGAGATTCCTCAAAAAATTAAAAATAGAGCTACCCTATGACCCCACAATTGCATTACTGGGTATTTTCCCTGAAGATACAGATGTAGTGAAAAGAAGGGCCATACGTATCCTGATGTTCATTGTGGCAATGGCCACACTAGCCAAACTGTGGAAGGAGCCGAGATGCCCTTCAACAGATGAATGGATAAAGAAAATGTGGTCCATATATACAATGGAATACCAAACCAAACAAAAAAACTACTGATTTAAGGAGCCCTTGTCCACCCAAGGCCAAAGAAGCTGGACAAAAGCAAAATCTCCAATGCCACATCTTTCCTTTGGCATTGAGAGACTGAATACATGTGGACAATGGCCATGCCACATACAAAGTTAGAATCCTCACCCATCGTCTTCAGCCTCCAGCTGGGAGCCCAGCTCGTTCCCCACAGTGGCTGGCCCAGGAAGCCCGCCGACCACCCATGAGTCAGACTGGCGGGAAGTCAGAGTACTATCTCTAGCCACCAGCTCAGGGCCCCAGACCACAGCTCCTGTAACAAGTGGCTAATTTTTGCTCCCACTTCCAACTTAAAAGCAAAAGAAGAAAACAACATATGCACCCCTCACTAATCACTGGGGATCCCTGAGCCTTGACCTTGAATGCCTGCCAAGCCCCGCCTCCTGGTGACTGACTCTGTCGCTAAGGCAACCTCTGAAGGAATAGCTTTTGTTCGAGCTCACCTGGTTGGCTGGCATCTACTTCCATGGCTGCTGGAGAGGACACGGTTGTGGGGTAGACACAGGGACACGCAGGACAGACTTTGAAGACGCTACGAAGCTGACGTTTTCGCTTCTACTCATGCCAAACCTGTCTCAGCAAACAGGAGGCTCACAGTCTGATGAACTAAGTCCCTCATTCCCTCCAGCTCTGGAGTCCTCCAGTCCCCGGGACCTGCCGCCTTCTGGTCCATGCTTCTGAGAGTCACTGCAACCCAGCCAGAGAAGGGCTTTGGACCGGCTGCCTGAGTTCGGAGCTCAGCCCCACTGCCGGTGAACTGTACAACTTTGGGGAAACAAGCAATCCCTCCGGGCCTCGGTTCCTGATCCTCTCCCTTGCTGCTGTGACATAAGCCGGTTGAAGCACTTACAGCACTTGGCCCGGGCCCCGGGGCTCATCCAGGGCTCTGTGAGTGTCCCCGCTGTGGGCATTATCCTGCAGGTGCTATTTTCCCCTCATGGTCACTCAAGCAGGGACGCAGACTCTCTCCCTCCCCGAATCCAAGCGTTGTCCATAAAGGCATTTCCTGAAGGCTGCAGGGAAGGGAGGCAGCCTTAGCTTTGGCCGCCATCAGAGACTGTAAGCCTGGCGGCTTGAGCGACGGAAATTTCTCAAAGTTCTGGAGGCCAGAAGTCCAAGATCAAAGGCCTGGCTGATTCAGTTTCTGGTGAGAGCTCTCTTGGCTCATAATCAGCCACGTCCTTTCTGGTCTCACCTGCCTCTGCGCAGTGTGTGTGCAACAGGGGAGTGAGGAGGGCAGCCTTCACTCCCTGCTGCCTCCTCCTACTGATCCTTTCAGATCAGAGTCCCCCTCCCATGACCTCATTTACTCATAATGACCTTTTTACTCCAGATGCAGCCACACTAGGGGCGGGGCTTCTGCACATCCATCCGGGGGAGACATACACTCAGGGCCCAGCCGAGGCATAGTCTAGACAGCAGGGGAGCCACTGGACATGCCTGCCATGGGACACCCTCTTCCCCATCTCATTCTGTCCTCAGCGGGAGCAAGGCTCACTGCCACGCTTTGGAGGAGCTCCTCTCTTTCGATTTCCAGAGGCCAGATCCTACAACATTTCTGCCATCCAGTCTTCCCAGAGGCCATTATTAATCAACTGACATGAGAACAGCCTGGCCCCGAGAGGGTTCCTTTTACTTCATTCAGGAGAGTTGAATAGTTCTCGTCTCAATACCTCCCTCTGTCATTCTGCTTTTCTTAAATCTTAGGAAATAATGGGCTCCAAAGATCCAGTGAACTACTACCGTATTCATGCTTTCAAACCGATTTATTGAGCTTCTGCATGCTATTGTGCTGAGTGATGGGGAAGATAACGAGCCCGCCCGTGGAGCTAATATTTATGGAAGAATAAGAAATCGGACTTAGACTGGGCATCAGAAAAGACATAGGAGGGAAATGCCCTTTGATCTGAAATCTGAATAAAAGTTTGCTTGGCAAAGAGTATGGGGGGCCTGGGATGAGGTGAGCAGAAGGTGTAAGCAATTGGAGAGCTCACTCCTGACAGAGAAAGATATATTATCATTAGCAAATAAAATATCAGAACTTTAAAAGGGGCGTGTTAGTCAAGGTCCAGCTGGAAAAACAGAGACCACCTGTTATTCTTTCTTTAAATTAATTAATTAATTTATTTATTGATCTATTTTATTTATTTTTAAAGATTTTATTCATTTGAGAGCCAGAGTACAAGCAGGGGGAGAGGCAAAGGGCAAGGGAGAAGCAGAGTCCTCACCAATCAGGGAGCCCAACACAGGGCTCACTCCCAGGATCCTAGGATCACGCCCCAAGCCAAAGGCAGATGGTTAACCAACTGAGCCACCCAGGCACCCCCACCTGTCTTAACCACAAGGAATTTAATAGAGAAAATTATTTACTTTGGTAAAGAAAAAGCTAAGGAACCAAACTTAGCAAGGGCAGCAAGACGACATAGAGATTAGCAACAGTTGGCAGCTGTTCTTAAATTTAAAAACTTACAATTTTTACAAGATTTTTGTACTTTGTACTTTAAAACACACCATTAAGAAAGTTAAAATAGAAGTCGCAGACTCCGAGAAAATATTTGCAAATCACCTCTCTGATAAAGGATTGGTATATATAATATATAAAGAACACTTATAACTCAATTATAACAACAAACAACCCAATTTAAAAATGGTCCAAAAACTCTGGTAGTCATTTCTCCAAAGAAGACACATAAATGACTCATAAACACATGGAAAGGTGCTGAACGCCATCATTCATGAGGGAAATGAAATTAAAACCACTTTACACCCACCAACATTCCCATTAGAGTCCTGGGAATTTACTTGAGAGAAATGAAAATGGATGTCTTCACAAAGACTCATGTACATAAATGTTCTTAGCAGCATTAGTCATAATATCCCGAACTGGAAACAACCCAAATGTCTATCAACTGGTGAATTCAGGATTTGCTATAATCATCCAATGGAGTGCTATTTGTTAATAGGAATACATCATGGATACATACTACGACATGGATGGACCTCAAAGATGTTATGCTAATTGAAGGAAGTGATGCATGAAGGCTCCCCATTAAATGTAAATTTACAGAGCCGGAGTGCAGATTTGGTGGTTATGGGGATGGGAATGCGGATTAACTGTAAATATGCACACGAGAAATTTTCGGGGATGATGGAAATATTTTCAAGCTTTATTATAGCAATAATGTCAATAACTACAAATTCAATAAAACTGTACCCCTGCAGTGGTTACGGTGGGGTTAAATCACACCCTCATAAAGCTGTTACAGTTTTCACACAACACACCTAGTTGCTGGAACCTGGACTCAGTTTCTTCCGTTGACACCGTCCTATTATCTTCTCCCTTCTGTTTGTTGCTCTTGAAGATTTTCTACCCATTTCTGGACAGCCTCATTGTTCAGGTTCTAGTTAAGTTCATAGGTACCTGATACTTCATTACAACATTATGTTCCTCATTCTGAAAACGGGTTTCCTTCAAGTAATTATTAATCACTATTGTCAAAGGCCGTGTCTCATGCCAGCTGGCTACATGTCTGAGCGCTCATGGGCCATTCATCACCAAGGTGACACAGCTGTTGTTCTCTCCTGGCTTCCCTGCCTCATCAGGTAGAGCGTGTCAGCAACCGGGCCTGCCACCCCATCTCTAGCCCTTCACTTAGGGCCACCTCTTTAACTCAGAGTTAATATAAACTGACCTCACTCCTCCCTCTGAAATTTGGCAGGGCACAGGGCCAAAGGCAGGATGGCGCCCTTAATGGCTTTCAGCTCGCCAACAGGACTCCAAAGTCTGCTATGAACTGAATATATTCATCCTCCCAGAATTCTTGTACTGAAAAGCTAATACCCGGTGGTGGTATTTCAAGGTGGGCCCTTTGGGAAATGATTAGGTTGTGAGGGCAGAGCCCTCATCGATGGTATCAGAGGCCTTTATCTTTGAGGCCCAGGAAAGCTCCCTTGCTCCTGTCTCACAAGGGGACACAGAAGGAAGGTGTCTGTGAACCAGGAAGCGGGTCCTCATCAGACATCAAATCTGTTGATCACGGACCTCACAGCTTCCAGAGAAGTCAATTTTTGTTGTTTATATGCCTCCCAGTCTACGATTTTTGTTATAGAGACCCAAATGAGTTAAGGTACAGGCGAATGGTCTATAGGGCATCAAGAATTAAACCAGCGGCAAGAAAAGAGGCAAAAGGAAAAATTGGCAAATTCTGTGTCCGGTTTTATGCTTCAGAGAAATGTGAATTTTTCTTCTTTTGTTTTCTAGGAGGAAAAGAAAAGTCATCTTCCCACCTCTGAGTCTATCACAGTGAGATCTGCTATCTTGAGTTGCCCATCATGGTGGGCGGGGGGAAGCCCCTGGGGTCTCATCTGTAAGGACACTAATCCCAAGCACAAGGGCTCCGTCCTCGTGACCTCATCACCCTCAAAGTCCCTAACCTGTCGCAGTGCTCACACAATCTGGTGCATGAACCTAGGCCAGGAGGACATAGGATGCAGGTGGGGAATTGAGGCATGAATGTCCCAAGGCAGCAAAGGGGCTGCCCCTTCACAGGGAAGGAGGGCCGTTGGAAAAGGCTGGGGAGTTGGTGCTGGACACATTTGCTTTTTTCCCGATGAGATTGCCTCACCTCCCCTCTCCGACCCTGATTTCTCTGGAGAGGGCCTTTCTGGAGAAAAGGCGCCGTTGGAAGGAATCTGTAATTCAGCCAAGGGAAGGATTCGCCACAGCGACCTCCTCCCAAAATGTGGCAGGATTTCCCAAACCCTGGGGAGGAAACCCTCTGAGTCTCAGTACATTTCATGGACCCCTTAGGTCAGAAGAAATAACCAACAGTTCCATTTATTAATAAACAATTTATTAGGGATTTATGTCTTTTATAAAAGATATTTATTTATTTATTTATTTATTTGACAGAGAGAGAGAGATCACAAGTAGGCAGAGAGGCAGGCAGAGAGAGAGGAGGAAGCAGGCTCCCTGCTGAGCAGAGAGCCCGACGCGGGCCTCCATCCCAGGACCCTGAGATCATGACCTGAGCCGAAGGCAGAGGCTTTAACCCACTGAGCCACCCAGGCGCCCAAGGATTTATGTCTTAATTACTTTAGTATCTATTTGACAAAGTCACACACCCAGGGGAAAAAAATAATACTCTTGTTACTATTCTTAACCATGCTTACTTCATTTTCGGGTGTTGGCACTTCGGGCCTTCGCCACGGAATGAGGTGGGTCATCGCTTCTCCCACGCTGACTCCCACACGGTACTTGATTCTGATCAGTGACCACCAGCACCCAGCTCTGTGAGGGCAACACGGTACTGGCTGTGCAGTGAATCCCCAAAACATCGGAGGCACCGTGTGAGCTCCCCATGGGACCAGGCACCCGGCACACAGTTTGGGGCCTCAGGGTCAGGAACCAGGAGCAGTGTGGGGTCGGCGTTGGAGAAATGGGGGTGCTAATCTTCAGCCTTGGCCTGCAACTGTCACTTTGGGTCCTCCTGGTTCTTGTGCTCCAAGCACCCAAGGGGGCAGAGTCGGGGGTCACCTGTGTCCTAGGCCCCATGTCTCCTCCAGACCAGGGGTCATTCCTCATCTTCATAAGGGATCGTCCACTCCGGTCTTAGTGAGCACGCCCCTCAAGGCTTGTCCTCTGCACGGCAGCCCCCCTTATTTCTGTACAGAAGTTCCCCTGAGGTTCCGTCCACAGCCCTGCTCTTGGCTGCTGACATGATGCAGCCCGAGACTCCCCCCACCCCCAGCCCTTGCCCCGGGGCCCTCTCTCTGTGATGGTTCTCGAAGTTGGCGGAGCCTCAGTCTAAGTCCCCCTGACATCCCGCCCAGCCCCCTGTCTCACAGTCTTCTGGACCTCCAATCACCCCTCATCGGCATGATTTCCTTTCCACGGACGCAGATTTCCAGGACAACACGTCGATGAAACTTCCAGGTCGTCGCTTGCTTGTGTGGCTCACGCCTCAGGCTCGTGCTGCAAGCACGCCCCGGGGTGCCAGCTTCTCCAGGCCCGGGTGGGGTGCTGGGCCACCCCAGGGACTCACTGGCCTGACCGGTGATGGTGTCAGCAGGGCTCCTCTGGGAGGGGACTTGAGCTGCAGTGGACTTCGAGGAAAAATGGATGCCTTCCCGCACTCTCCTCAGACAACCACAGGCACACACTCAGCTGGGAGGTGCTGTGGGGTCGTGGAAACACTCAGAGGCCTAAGTCCCCTCCCTGACATTCCTCCCGTAATTATGGAGGTGAGACAGGTGGGTCGGAGGGCAGACACCTGCCGCGCAATTAGGTGCGCACCCAAGGGCAGCAGGGAGAGGCTACCGGTGGAAGCACAGAAAGCCCTCCCTCTGCCTGGTTTTTGCAGGGGCGCGGGGGGAGCAGACACCAGGGTTGGCTTTGAACCCAGGTGGGGTTTGAGGGGATCACAGGAAGCATCAGGAGGAAGTGAGAATCCAGACCCAGGGTGGCAGAAGGTGTGGGAGTGCAGGATGTCTGGTCGGGACAGCGAGACACGAGGGTGGACAGACATTATGGTGTCTGTCCCCAGATTTGGGGGGAGCCCGGCAGAGTGTGCGGACTTGGTGTTGCGGACCAGCTGGGAGAGCGCGGGCCTCAGGTCCGAGGCATCCCACGTTTGCACGCTGGGTTTGTTCCTGCCTGCCCACGTCTCAGCTTGATGCCTCCCTTTAAGCTTGTTTTGCCGGCAGCTGCCTGCCCCCAGTCACAGGAGGGCCGGCCGTGCCGCTGGCCAACGGCTGGGGCTCGGAGCATCTATGCCTGTGAGCTGAGTGCTGGGGGGCCACATGGCGCCGCGCCCCCTCCGTTCGCCCCCCATCGCCCCCACACCGTGCCGCGTTCCCCCATTGCCCCTCTGTCGCCCCGCACACGGCGCCGCGTGCCCCCATAGCCCC
>PITA01012927.1:0-59681 GCA_004023965.1 Spilogale gracilis
AGACAAGGAAAGAGAAGGGGAGGGGAGGGGAAGAGGAGGAAAGGGAAGGGGAAGGAAAGGAAGGGAAGGGAAGGGAAAGGAAGGGAAGGAAAGGGTAGACCGAGGAAGGGAGAGGGGAGGCAGGTTGGTCTGCCAGCACAGGGGAGACAGTGTGATATCATGGGAGGCACACCAGAGCCTTGATTCATGATGTGTGGAATGCACCTCACTTTCCGCTACTGCGATTGTAGTACACGCGGGTAAAACACCTGGCACGTTGCCTGGTAGTTAACAGATGGCATCCAAGTCGCAGTTTCTTTTCCTTTCTGGGGCTCCTGTGCAGCCCAAATGAGGTAAGGTACAAAACTCACCCCCAGTGGGGCTCGACCTACAGTAGTTTGGCTCTTGTGAGTTCATTCTGCATCTGCAGAGTCGCAGGACCTGAGGGCTGTTCTCAGGCAGGAGAGCAGGCTTCAGACCCCAGCTCTGCCTCTGTCTCTCTGTGCAATGATGAGCCGCCTTCCCTGGCCTCGGCTTCTCCCTTGGCAAATGAGGGAGGGAGAGCAGTCCCCATGAGCCAGGGCGGTTGTGGGAATTAGAGTAGGTGATGCTGAAAAATCACAGTGGCGCAGAGCAGGTGCTCCAAACGTGGCCGCTGTTATCACGTGGCAGTCGCGGTATTGGTGATGCTCGTCCTAGCACCACCGAGCCTGGCTCATAGCAAGCCTTCTGGAAAGTTCTGTCCCCGGTCGTCTCTCTTCCTGTCCTGCATGTCAGAATGCAGGTCCCTGATTGGCATGGAGACTAGGGTCAGGTGCGTACACTCCTGCGCAGTGCTGTTCACAGCGGTGTCATTTGCACTTCGGGCGGTCTTCCGGTGGGAGCTTTAATTTTGCCAGCAGGGTGGGGGGCGTGGCTGGGTGG
The DNA here is from genome assembly GCA_004023965.1 of Spilogale gracilis. Lineage (NCBI taxonomy): Eukaryota > Metazoa > Chordata > Mammalia > Carnivora > Mephitidae > Spilogale > Spilogale gracilis. The sequence continues at coordinate 904 of PITA01012927.1, forward strand.
GCGCCTGCACAGGAGGCTGCCTGCCCATCCTTGCTCTCATAAGCAAGCATGTGGCTGGGCTTCTTCTGCACAGTGACCTGGACCCTCACCTTTCTGACCTTTGCCCGAGCAAACGCAGATTTGTTCTGCCTTGAGAGCCTCCGGAACACGTGGCTGGCATTTACGTTTATCTGCCACCAGCCATTGTTTTCCTGCTGAAGCAGCCGAGCTCAACACTCACTGGGGAGGCGAGCAGAAGAGAGCAAGCTCCCTCCTGGAGCCTCCTGGTGGCAGGCCTTGCCTTCCTATGCACCCTCTTGCAAAAGTCAGGGCAACTCTGCCTACCTGTGTCATTGTTCCCACTGTGTCAGGGAGACACGTGGGGCCTCAGGTGCCTCAGTATCCTCCGGGGAAGCCAGTCCAGCACTAACTAGGCAGCACCCGGATTCAGGCTGTGGTCAGCTGCCTCCGAAGCCCGGGTTCTGCTAGAACCCCAGCCCCTCCTTGGCACAGTGTGGGCTCTAGAGCCGCGTCCTGGGGGCCCCCGGCGGAGGGAGCAGGTGGCTTTGGTTTGATCTGCCGAGCAGACTTTTTATTTTTTTTCTTTTTAACCGAGCCAATATTTTTAACTTGGGAGATTTTGTATAAAAATTGAGATTTCAAGCTTCTCTAGAGAAAAAACAGAGGAAAAGCTCTGGCAACACTGGCTTCAAATTTCCGCCTGGCACCCATCCTTGGAGCTGAGCCGGGCTCCCTTGCCGTCAGCGGCCCCGGTCCCCCGTTGGCCCCGGTCCCTGCCTAGCACCAGGCACTCTGGCGGGCCCCGACCTCCCCTGGGGTCCCCCACCTAAGCCGCATTGCGGGAGTTGGCCAGACAGCTCGTGGCAAGGCACAGGTGAACGACTTCGGGGCGATTCTAGACTTTCTGTAAAATCCATCTTTATACCCTGTGTCAGTCCACATCTACGGAACCATCACACGACTCCCACAGGAAGGACACCCCCCCTCAGTCCCCCCCACCAGAAGGGAGCTGGGCCCCCTGCCCAAGACCTTGGAGGGAATCAGGATGAATAGACCTAGCTTGGCTCGGTTTTCCCTTTCTCAGCTGATTACATTTCTGGGCTGAGGAAGATAACAGCCCTGCAGGAGACACCCCTTTGATCAGCTCCTGGAGGCTGGCTGGGCCCAGGGCCACTTCCCTGCCTTGTTTACCTGGCCTGTGCTCCTTGACGTCCCCCTTGAATGGCCTCCCCATTCAGTGCACCCTGAGGAATTGTCGCCTTTCCGCTCCAGGTCACTTCAGTTAGTTTGAGTGTTTAAGACCCGCACAGGGAAACCAAGGAGAAGAGCCTCCTCCTTGCCTTCAGGGGGAGAGCGCAGTTGGGAGGGAACAAGAGGGAGATGAAGACTTCCTAATATGGCTCATAAACCGGGTACAGTCCAGTGGCTAGGTGTTCATTCTCTCATCCACCAGACAGTTTTTTAAGCACAAATGCTGTGCCCTCAGACATTCGCAGACTAGTGAGAATTCCCAGATATTATAGGCCGCTGCGGGACAACGCGGCAATGGCTCTAACGGGGCGGGTGTCAGGTGCACTGGGGATGTGGGGGAGGGAGGATGCTAGGTGTCCTGAGGGAGGCAGAAAGGCTTCTAGGAGGAGTCTGGAAGGATCTGCCAGCCATTCCCAGGGAACACCAGGGAGGTGTTCCAGGTAAGAGGAAAGGCTTGTGCAAAGTGTCTGAGGACAGAGTCTGATTGAAGGAACTTCAAGTTTGCCTTTAGGCCTCTTGTGTTATTACATCCTTCTCCTGTCCTCCCGTTCCCTCCCTTTCCCTCCCTCCCTCACTCCCTCCCTCCCTTTATCCTTCCCTTCCTTCCTTCCTTCCTTCCTTCCTTCCTTCCTTCCTTCCTTCCTTCTGTCTTAAGAGCTGACCTGTGCTTTCCTACCCTGTGCCAGGCATTGTGTAGCAGGGAGACAGGAGTGCAAACGGTCCACTGGACAGTTCTGTGACATGCAAAAACCCAGGGGCCTGGGGTTGCCCAGAGGGGCAGCAACATGGCCTCGGGGGTCTCTGCCAAGGCTAAACTAATGGCCTTGGCAGATGTTAGTAGAGCTTTTATTTCCTTCGGCGGTTTTGGTTGGTGAAAAATTTCAGTCTTCAGGAGCCTGCTCTCCAGATGATGGAAAGTCGGCTCCTAGGAGGATGCTCCAACCCAAGGCAAACGGGGATCCGTATGACATGTAATGCCCCTTATGCCAGAGCCCTGATCTAAGAGATGTAAATTGACCCAAACTCAACTCGATGAACTGCTTCATGCCCCCAGAGTAGGTGCCTCTGCAAAGTCGGAGGCTCTCCTGAAGGGCCGAAATCAGCCCCTCATGCCAGGCCTGGAACCCTGAGCCCCTCAGCACTGGAGAGCGTCTTTATAGGGCTACAGAACATCAGAGCAGGAGGGAACAACATTGGCCTTGAGGCACAGAAGGGCTAGGTAGGTGAGGAAGAGGGGTGAGCATAGACAATAGTCCTGGGGCAGAAAACAATGTGGCAAGTCTTCGGGGAAAGGGCCTTCAGCCAGCTATCATGGTGCGTGAAGATACAAGGAGAGACTAAGGGATGGTCAAGCTGGAGGTTTTGGGGTTGGGGGTCAGAGCAGAGCCGAAAGCTGTCTGTGTAGATGAAGGCTGCCATTTGGGAGCAAGAGACGACTTCTGTGTGGCTTCAAAAGATTGGGGCATCAGTGGTTTAAAGTGATAGATTTGACATGACAGCTTCCTAATGGTGGAGTAGGGTGCTATGGTCAGCCCCGACGTGTCACGCAGGGCTGCGGGCGCATCCGCTAGAAAGCCTGTGGGGAAACGTCCTGCCGTGGGTGAAAAGTTGAACCAGATGGCTCCCAAGGTTTCTTCCAAACTAAGATTCTAAGATTTTGCAACTCTATAATTTTTAGGACTTTCTGAAATCTTCCAAGTGCTTCCTGCCTGGTTTGCCTCCCAGCCCTATGGCCTCCAGGCCTGCCCTGGCTTTACATTGCCTAAAGTGTGTGTGTGTGTATGTGTGTGTGTGTGTGTGTGTGTGTGTGTGTGTGTGAGAGAGAGAGAGAGAGAGAGAGAGAGAGAGAGAGAGAGAGAGAGCAGTGGGGGACACAGAAACTCATTGTGGAGATAAAGCAAAGGAAATTGACTCTCTCCTTCTTTTTTAGACTTGATGACAGAACTTTTCTCCCCTGTGGACATTAACCAAGTCAGTGTCAATGCAAGCCAATCCCTGCCCATCCAGCAGCACTGGCTTTTCAAACACCTGTTTTCACCTCAGCAGGCAAACCTATGGTGCCTGTCTCGTAAGTATTCTCAGACCTCATCCTTCCTCTTCTATATCCTCTGGTCAGGCAACACACACTCGGTTTAACAACTCTTGATAAATAGATATGATGAAACTCAGTGGCACGACTCAGGGATCACTTCAGTATTATACCATCAGTAATACAGAAGAAAGACAGGACATAAACTGTATCTTCAAGAAGCTTATAGTATAGACAACTCCAAGAAACTATCATCTATCCATCCATCCATCTGTCAGTCTATCCATCCCTTCATCCATCATCCATCCATTCATCTATCTATTGATCCATCACTCGTCCATCCACCCATCCACCCACCCATCCATCCATCATCCACCCATTCCTCCATCCATCCACCCATCCACCCACCCATCCATCCATCCATCCACCCACCCATCCATCCATCATCTACCCATTCATCCATCCATCCATCCATCCATCCATCCATCTATCCATCCACCCTTTACTGAACAGACATGTGCTATGTTTAGCTCGTGCTACATTCTAAGCCTTGTGTTTGACCTTGGGAATGAGAAAACAAAGGAATATGAATTAACTATGACGCCTCCCTGTGAGGGAGCTACCATATACCAGTGGAAAAGTTGGACATGGGAGTGGGAGCAGGGGGGATCATTCAGAGTTCACAAGGGTTTTACAGTCCTGTGGCCTCTGGTTAGAATATCCCAACTGCCTCTGAGATGGTCCTGGGTAGATCCAATGGAATTTTGCCCTATTTTCTCCCGTATTTCTGTGTGTACAGCTCACTCTTCACCTGCTTACACTCCACTTCTACAGAGTCACATTGATTCCCTGTTTGATGCACAATCCTGTCTCCAGATAACAGAACCCCAGTATTTTTTCTTGGAACTTCTAGATTTGGTAGTCTCAACTGTCCTGGGTCTCTGCCCTCCCAGGAAGAATCCACTAGGCATTTCTTTGCGGTAGATCCTGTAGAGGTTACTTTCCCGCAGGCCTCATAAGGACTAAAACCCATCACTCTCTTGTTTTCAGGCTGTGTCCAGGAGTCCTCTTTCTGTCGGCTGGCAGAGATAACAGACAGCACACCCTTATATGTCACCTGCACCCTCTACCCAGAGGCCCAGGTGTGTGATGATGTCATGGAGTCTAATCCCAAGGGCTGCAGACTGATCCTGCCTCACAGGCCAAAGACCCTGTTCCGGAAGAAAGGTGAATACTTGGTGGGATCTGCTCAAGTTGCTTTTCCAGTGGGCTTTGGGTTCTGTGGTTTTAGAAATATCCAGATGACCTTATCCTTCTTTTTAAAATTAAAGTTACTCATGCTCCTTGTAGCAATGTGAAGCCATTTAGAAATGCATGAAGCTGATGATAAAGACTAACTCCCACTCCTTAGAAAAAGCCGCCATTCATGCACATATGAGTTAAAATTCCACTTCACTGTATATTACAGAAAATACCAACTGTGGCTTTAACAAAATAGCAGTTCATTTGTTTCCTCTGAGGATATTAATGACTACTATATATAATACTATATATATATATTTAAATTTTTTTGAGTATTTCCCTCCCTCTTTTGCAGCCTCCATTTCTTCCAAGATGTTATAATGCTTCACTTACTGTTCTGTCTGTGCTGGAGGTCTTTCTCAGATATCTGGTGACCCTTGATTTTACACTCAAATATAAAAAAGGGTCCCAGAATCTAATTGGGAGGCTTAGAGTATGTAGTGAGAACTTGCTGACTTGAAGTTTCCCTATAGGATAATCTAGTTGGGCCACCCTTTGGGGAATCCCTCATGTCATTATTATTAGATCCTTCCTATGTAGAAATCTTGTAATATCTGGCTGGGGCCATGAGCCTGGCTGCTACTGGTTTGGATGCCAAATAGGATTGGAAGATGAGAGTCTCAGCTTTTGCCATGTGGATGAACTTGAATGAATCCCCTAGTTTCAGTGCCGGATGCCCATCATGAACTCCACCTGGTGCACCCAAGAGATCATCTCTTTTTTTGTCCTCCCCAGAGAATAAACCTTCCACCTTCTTCTGTGGTAGGGAGAGGACACTCATCTCCTATGCAAAAGAGAGGAAGCCATCTGAAGACCTCATTTCTTCTTAAGGAGATTTTCAGCCTATCCTGGTTTAGTCCACCTTCATCCCAATGACACCAATACTTAAACTTTTGGGGATTCCAGAAGGTGGATAGGGTTGTTTCTTGTTCTTCCCTCAGAAAAGTTGAGGATTCATCATTTTTAGGTCTACAAAGTCAACTTTGTACTTTTCTGTGTGCTTTCTAGGTTCTAGAACTGTGTTGCTCCCTCCTCTCTTCTATTTTCTTTATCCTTGGGGGTGTGAGCCTTTACAAGATTCCCGTTATTTTAGTGAGATTTGGGAGAAGAGCAGAGAGTAAGCATGTGAGGTTAATACGCCATCTTAATTGGAAGCTCTTGATCTGATGCGCACACTCTCATATTTTCATGGATACAACAAATTTCTCCCTAAATAATATAATTTCTTTCTTTCCCTGTATAGTTATACTGAGAGATAAAGTGAAGAACTTCTACACTCGCCTGCCATTCCAAACACTGACAGGAATTTCCATTAGAAACAAAGTGCCTATGTCTGAAAAATCCATTTCCAACGGGTAAGCTTTCCATCCCCGCAAGTATTTATTATTAAAACTTTTCTACATCCATAAAGACAGTGACTTAATATCAGTTAAAGGCACACACATAAAAAAACTGAAAACCCAAAGCAAAGAGTGAAAAGGTAATGAGGAGGTAGGCGGCCAGACCTAAAAATCATGGCTAAGTTAATGAAACACAAAATTTAGCCCTAAACGTCAGGTCAGCCGACACAAAAGGGAAACACTGACCCGTGTCTTATCAATTAATAACTACTATCAAGCATTGTGATAAACTGGGTCAGCCGAGTCTGGAGAACCAGTCAAACTTTTAACAGGATCACAAGCTTATAAGGGCTTTTAATTTGACTTATCATTTTAAAAAATATTTTATGATATATTCAATTAATTATCTGTGATTTACTCATTTAATTGAAAGTGACATTTCTGTCAGCCCAATCAATCTATGCATCTCACCCATCAGAATCACCAAGAGGACTTTGTATGAACGACATTCCTGGGTCCTTCCCTGAACGTACTGAATCATCATTTCCTGGGATGGGCTCAAGAATCTGAATTTTAAGTAAGATTCTCCTCCTGGTGATTCTTTTCTACTTTGGAATTCGAGAGTCATGTTGGACTATCAGGTGCTCTTGATTTATGAAACTGTTCCATGTTGCTCGTGTTGCAGATTTGCTTCTGAAAGTGGACTTAAACAGAGGCTACAGGGTAGATGATCTTGAGATATGGCAGGGCTCTGGCCATGGTGATGGGATAAGGTTAGAGAAGGAGGGGTAGGACCAAGGTTTGACCTGATCCTGGTGCTGGGGACTCAGAGAAGAGTGGTTCCATAGGGAAGCATCTCATCCAGGCTGGAACTTAGATTTGGACTTCCAGGGAAGGGAAACAAAGGGATGGGTGGGCTGGTGGGTGGAAAGGCAGGACTGTGGGAGAGGAAACCATGCGGCAAGCAGTCCAAAGGCATCAGAGCAGAGAGGCAGTCAGCACTGGAAAAACTGCCCAAGACTTGGAGGCTTTATCCATCGGGATGTGACTTGGGTTCAGGGGCTCCTAAGACAGGACAAAAGAATGGCAAGAATGAGGCAGGGTCCCCACCCTGAAAAGGAGCTAAGGGGTTGAGCAAGGTCTTGGGAGTCAGAAATGAGTGATCAGAACTGGGACATGTGGTCAGGGTGAGAGAAATTAGAACTGAGCCCAGGAGCATTGGCTTAGAGCCACTAAGTTTCCCCAGGACTGGTCCTAGAAGCTGAAGGTGGGATCTAGCAGCCACCTGAGTTATTAAGGAAAGTAGATCCTGGGATGGGGCCTGGATGCACTGACCCAGCGAACTGGAGTGCATTCTTGAAGTGTGATTCGCCTACATTGCAGAGCAGATATGGAGGGAAACTGGATTGGGGACAAATGCTGGTCTTTGGCGACAGACACCTGATTGGGTCACTGTGACTGTAAGCCCACGGAACCCTCCCATTTCTGAGGATGGCTTCCCTACCATCTCATCCTTTTCCCAGAGCCCCAGCTGGACTTTCTCCCAATATGCAAGGGCTGTAGGGACACATTCAGATGCTGGGCGAGCTTGGCTTAGAGACTGACACATAACAGGCCGAGAATAAATGCTTGATGAATGAATGAGCCAATGAGTGAAGGAGAGAAGAATCGAATTCTGTTTTCAGAAGGAACTAAAAGCTAGGAATCCGCTCGTGTATTGGCCAGAACATCCCCACTTTAGGGAGTCACTGAAGAAAGAAACCCCCAGAAGGAAGAATGACTATAACCTAGTAGGTCCTGGGCCACCCACACAAACCCTCTTGCCCTCTCTTTCTCTTCTCACTCCAGCTTCTTCGAATGTGAACGGCTGTGTGATGCCGACCCATGCTGTACTGGCTTTGGCTTTCTCAATGTTTCCCAGTTAAAAGGTAGTAGTGGTAATAATTCTGCCTGCTTGCGTGCAGCTCCTTGCAGCCTGGAGAGCATGCTCACACCTCTGGTCTTCTTGTGCTGGATGGGGAGGCGTGATCCTTGTTCACAGATGGGAAGGGGAGGGGAGAGAGGGGAGGTGGTTCATTACTGCGACAGTTCCTGGCCCGCTGGCTGGGCACCTTAACACAGCACGTCTGCCCTGATGAAACAGCCTCCTTCCATACTCCTGTCTCATCTAAGACTCAGCTCAGGCAGCAGGGTGGGATGAACTCTGGATCCATCCATATGACCTGAGTTGAAAACTTTATTCAGTCACTTCCTAGGAGTAGGATCCTGGAAAAGCCACTTAATCCTGGAGCCTCAGCATCCCTTATCTACAAACAGGGATACAAATGCTATCCCCTCATGGAGTTACATGAGTATCCAGTGACATGAGGCAAACAGAGCTGTAGCACAGCCCTGGGTGTGTGACGGGTGCCCCATGAGGACTAGCTGTCTCCATCCCTGGGCTCTTAGACTAGAAGCTCATTGCAGTACCAGGTTTTTCATCGGTGGTTAAGATCCTGCCTGGAATGGAGTAGAGCACCCCAAATATCAACTGGAGAATGAGTTTGCAGAATTTCTCTCATTCAGATACCATCTTCCATCTTGATGATTTTCCTGGTCCTGGTTCCTCTTTGCCGCAGGAGGAGAGGTGACATGCCTAACTCTCAACAGCCTGGGACTTCAGACATGCACTGAGGAAAACAGAGGAGTCTGGCGCATTTTGGACTGTGGCTCCCCTGACGTGGAGGTCCGCACCTATCCCTTTGGATGGTACCAGAAGCCTGGTGAGTGACCTGTCCCAAACAGCTGTGTGGGTGTCTTTAGTTGACCATTTCCCAACCATGTATTAGGATCCTTGGGCTGGGAAGTAGATTAGCTGGGATTCATTGTATACAAGTGACAGGGACTGATTCTATTCAGTGTAAGCAGGAAAGGGATTTATTAGAAGTCTGCCGATAGACTCAAAGGAAAGATGACTTGCTAGGTCTCAGTGACATGGATGTATTCAGTAGGAAGGGATGGACACGTCTCCCTCATCAGGTTTTGGTGGTTATAGTCAAACTTTAAATTCAAGGGAGAGAGATCAGCCCAGCTTGGGCTATGCATTCTCCCACTGCCAGAGGGAGGCTGCGGAGGCTTGGCTGATAGTCCCAGTGAGACTGGATCCACTGAGGGAGAGGAGGGTCCCCAATATACAGTTAAGTCACTGCTGCTGACCAGGGGAAACTGGCAGGTGCATTCTCTGCCAAGGTCCCTTGTTTCTTGAAACTTGTCAGTTAATCAGGACAATGGAAACACATGCCAGTCTTGGGGCAGGACAGTGGGGCACCGATGTGTATTTGACAACATATGTGATGTTGAGATTTCAAGGTCAAGACAGGGTTGAGTCAGTGGAGACTTCACACATCTATGCTGATTACACCCCAGCATATTTTAGGAGCTCAATTTGAAATTGGTGAATAAATGAATGAAGGAAGGAATGAATGGTTTGCATACTGTGGTGGAGAAGCTCCTATACTCAAATGAAGAGATATTAGAGTCTTCTCAACTCTTCTGAACTCTGTAGGTTCACATTGGAAGTCTTCCCTTTTCTCCATTTCTCCATTGGTAAAACAATGAGTGAGATTCACTCTGGTCCTATCTGCCCCTACCTTCTGGGTGTGTATGGGTGTGGGTATGCTTGGGGAACAGTGGGGAGTTGCATGGAAACACGGGATTCCCCCTGTGTCCCAGAAGCAAATTCATAAAAATGTCTCCAATACAAAAAGATTGAAAACCCTGTCTGAGTAGGTGTCCAACGAAGAGGCTGAGCTGAGGTTCATTATGTCTAATCTCTCCTACTCGTGGCTTCCTCCTTAGTTTCAGAGTCGACGATAGGACAGATGCTGGTCCCACTGGGGCACCTGCCCTGGGAATGAGAGTCATGGGTTTTCTGGCTTGGAGGAATCTTAGAGATCCTTAACTTTTATCTCTGCATTCAGCATATCAGTCAACACAACACATTGCCCAAAGGAGGGAAGGAGAGGAGAACTGATATTACTCATAGGTCTGCTGTGGGTCCACACATGTCATGTGTCCCTGCTTGTGTGGGGTCTTCTACGTGGGTGTATAATTCACTAAGCATGGTGCCCTGTGGAGTAGGCATTATTTCCTCCATTTTGAGATGAAGAGAGGATGGCATAGCAAAGTTGAAGCTACTCAACCACACCTCACAGCAAGAGTCAGGTGGAAAGCCCACAGCTCATGATCTCAAACTTCACTCTCCTCCATTTCTGTGTTGCCTGGTGGGTCTTCGATATCCCATGAGTGATCAGATTGGAAAATGTCCACACCCTTTGACTGGTTTTCTCCTAACTCAATTAACTAATAAGCAATTAACTCATACATTGAAAAAATAAAATAAAACTGACTAATAAACTAACAGACCAAAGTAGCCAAAGATTTGGTCTCTGATTCTAGAGCCATATTCAACTCGGGGGGCCAGGGTGGGCCTTCTTGGTGGAATCTGGTCCCTGGCCCTTGTTCATGAGTCTACTAATCCCCAAGGCATTCCTTGGCTTCAGGGCAGATTTATTTGGAGTTAATTATTAGCAGGCTGAATGGAATCTTCCCTGCTGATATCTACCTTGAGCACCCTGTGACCAATCCTTGGTCTGAATTCACTCAGGATTAGGGTTATACTTTTAATTTTATTTTAACATCTTGATTTATTTTAGGAGAAACATCAGAGTTGTATAATGAAAGAGCTTTACTGGGTTTCTATTTATAGAAGAATGTTCCCTATAGGCTTTCACTAACTCACAGGGACTGGGAGAAGGGAGTGCCCACTGAGAACAGGCCCACTGAGCCCTGCAGGAGACCCAAGGCTAGCTGTGGGTATTGAAGGGGCTCTGAAACAGAACTCTTACCCTCTGAAACCTCCTTGCCCATCTCTCCTCCCATCCCTCTTCCCATCTCCTCACCCCACCAAAGACTGAAAAATGTCATTTTCCATCTTCATCAGCTTAGGGAAGAGTTGGGTAAAAAGGAGTTTAAGAAATAGGTCATTTGTTCAGAAAGATCATGGGAATCAGACCAGAGTGTTACAAAGTCATGGTAGGAGCTGACAAAGCAAAGAAGCCAGGTTGGTCATTGTCCCACCTCATTCCATCTGCTCTGTTTCTTTTCATCTGACGGCACAAACCACTAGCTTTTTCCAATATATATTTTGTGGGGTCAGGCTGGGGACTCAGAGTTCCGTCTCGAAACTCCAGGCCAGGGCATGAAGAATTCCCAGAGGTGCTCTCTTTCAGTGAACACTGACTGAGCACAGACCATGACCCGAGACTTCGGTGTTACCAATCCGGCCTGTGTTCACCGGACTCTTCCAGTGTGGCTGGCTGGATAAAGCATTTATAAGCATCAGCTCATCTAATCCTCATAGCCTCTGTTAGATGGGGAAAGGGAGGTCCAGGGAGGTTAAGTCACTTGCCCAAGATCACACAGGAATTGTGTCTTATGCACCCAAGTATATACCAAAATGATTGAGTCCATCAGAAAGAACTACGTCTGAACTCTGGCTCTGTCCTTTGCCTGCCTATGCCTTGAGGCTGCAGTGGACCCCGACTGCCCCTCTCCATCAATCCTGGCACATGAAGCATTAGTTTTTACAGAAAAATTCTTTGCAAGAATTTCTATAATAGACTTTGCCCTTGCTTCTGAGCCATGGCTTGGCCATCTAGTGTATTGACTTCTATACTCAGCGTTTACCACAGGGCCCCCATTAGCCTCCAGGCTGAGAGCCATAGACAAGAAGCCTAAGTCGGGTCTGTTTCCGAAGAACTAGCCCTGAGGAAGGAGAAAGGAAGTGATACTCACTGAGTTCCTACTGCACATCTCAGACTGTGGGAGCATGAGAAGCAGAAGGTCGGGCCTGAAGAAGGGCTAGTAGCTGGGTGTGAGAGAAACCGAATGTCTCTTAAGCCCTGAGTCTATGTCACAAATAGCTCTAGAGCGCTTTCCCCCCTGTACTAATTTACTACCCCGCTGTGAAGTTGGCTCTATTCACTCCCCTCGTGAGGAAACAAATATTCTGTGTGTAATCAGAGAGCCACTCAGGGACATGGCCAGTGTTCCTGAGGCAGGACCCACGATGGGGGAGGGGGAGAGCTTCTGGAGCATGGAAAGGATTATGCAAAAGTGGCTCCAGGACAAGTCTGGATGTGGATGAAGGAGAGCCCACTGAAGGGAGCAGTGGCCGCTGTGTGGGGACAGGCAGCAGGCCATGGAGGTGGGGTGCGCCCTGGTCCTGCCCTCACAGCCCTCAGGGCTTCAGAGACCTGCACGGAGGCCTCTTGGGCAATCACACCATAACCTCTGTACCAGGTTGTAGAACAAAGGTCAGAGCTTAGCCTCCTGGGATCCAGGAGCAGGAGCACCAAGAGGGGACAGCAGAGAGCTCATGGCAGTGCCCTATCTGATTTTACTGACCACAGCGAATAGAAAGTTCCATGTGTCAGCTCAGATCTGAGGCTCATGCTGAACAACTGTGCATGCAAATGAGGCTGTTTGCAACCCCTTCCTGGCAGTAGGACCCAAAAGGCAAGCATTCTTAGCATCCAGGGTGGGACTAGCAGGCGGGCTCTGCTCTGTGGTCAGGCGGCGCCCCACAGCCCAGGGTTTTCTGGAAGGCGTGGACCGCTGAGGCATTGGTACCTTCCCTTTGCTCTTTGAAGACAACTAGGGTGGCCCATTCTCTCCCCCAGCTGTGCCTGGCCTGCAAGTGGGGCAGGGTCTCTGGTTTGTTTCTAAAGTCAAATGTGGCTTCTAAAAAAAACAAAAAAACAAAAACCAATTGAAGCCACATGGTTCCTGCCCTGTGCTAAGCAAATGTACTTGGACCTTGTAGCAATTGTAGATACGGGAACATAGTGTGGAAAGGAAATGAAAAGCCCTTCTAATTATGGTTCCTTGCAATTCTCCTTGAAATGGCCACACGTAGGCAGGGGTATGGAACAGTCCACTCCTCTTCCTCACTCCCTCCCTGCCACCAGCTCCTGCCTGCTTCTCAGCACCAAGATGGCTCCGGGCACCAGGCCGGCATTTTGCAACCTCATCTTCTTTAGTTTCCGAGCAACCTGATGAGGTAGGGCCTGCTGTCACTCCCATTCTGTGTTGTGCTGGCCAGGGTCTCACAGGTGGCAAGGGCAGGGAGGAGCTCTGATTTGTGGCGGATGCCAGTTGCCATGGTGTAAATGTCCCTACCGCAACCATTGTAGGCTACAACTTGCTCTCCATCCTATCCCAAAGGTAAAACCCTATTAAGAAATACTGCCAGGAGGTGAGTAAAGGTAAGGAAGACAACAGCAGTAGAGTCACGGTGATCTTTGCTCTGCTGAGATGAGCTGCAGGGTGGGGCTCCCGGGAATGGGCTCAGGCTCACCTAATACTCTGTGACGCCAGACGTTTCTAGAGTTCCCAGTGATCCATAGTGCAATAAAGTACACTGTGTACTCTTTGTATACCATATGCATTCTTTACAATACAGCATGACACAACACAACACAATATAATACAGTACAAGAACATGTTCCCTTTGCAGGCTGCCCTTACTTTGGATTTCAAGATACATTTCCAGAAGCAGAGTTACTGAGTCCAAACATTTGAATGTCCTTGAAAAAGATGGTCTAATGGTTCTCTGAAGACTTCACCAACTCTCAGAACCTTTGCTCTGAGAACCACTCTCTTCCAGGAAAGACAGATATATCAACAAACAAACCAAGCTCGCCCACTTGTAGTAGTGTAGTGGGTGTAGTGGGGCATGACAGTGGTTAGTAGTTCTGAAGATGGCCCGAGGAGCTCACAGAATGTCTGTTGGATGACCAAAACCACAGCTCAGTGGTCCCCAAATTGTGTCCCTGGGCCAGCATCAGCTGAGAACTTGTTAGAAATGCCAGATTCCAGGCCCCAGCCAGGACATGCTGAACTAGGCACTGTGCGAGTAGGGCCCGCTTGGTTGTTGTTATCAGGCCTGGGAACCAAGGCCTTAGAATGATGCCTGGGAGGGAGCAGGTGTTTCCAGGCAGGGGGAACCATGTAAAAAAAAAAAGAAGATACAGCACAACTAGAGGTTCTAGAACTGAGAAAGGCTGGGTCATGGCTCATCTGAGCAAAGCAAAGGAAGCAGGGGAGGGGCGGCACCTTAGGGCAGGTCAGAGCATGACTCTAATCTGAGACAACAGTGGCAAAGTTGTCACTGCAGAATGGCAATGTTAAGAGCAAATAATGGCCAGCATTTCTTGAGTGCTCTGTGTATGCCCAAAGCTTTACAGGTACCAAAGCTTTACTTATCTAAACCTTGCAGGCCTGGGATATGTATTATAACCCCTATTTTGCAGACAAGGACACTGAGAACAGGGAGTTGAGGAAACTTGTCCGGGTCACACCCGAGGAAGCATCCAAGCCCATGTTGCCCTGGGCAGCTGACCCCAGAGTCCCACCCTCGACTGCTGACTACACCCCCTGCAGCTGGGTGGGCATGAAGATTAGTTTGGGCCACTGGGAGACAATACTGATGGAGTTTTGGACTGTTCAGTACAGGGAGAGCTAGGGGAAGACGATAGCCCTTATGGATCACGTACTCGGTAGGCCTGGTTTCTCATTTAAATTCTAACAACATCCTCCTTTTACCAGTGCTGACACTAGGTCTAGAAAAGTCAGATGGCTTGTCCCTGCACACTGTTCCTGAGTGGGCCTCGGGGATTCAGGTCCAGGTCTCTCTGTGCTTGAGTCCATGCTCTGTCCACCCCTCCATGCTGTCTGCTGCGAGCACGCACCTGCCATTTATTGAGCTCTTACTCCATGCCGGGCGCTCCGTGATCTCCTGTCAGCCTCACGGTCATTCTCAAGGTAGTCTGTATTAGCCTCATCATGCACCTGTGGAAATAGGCTCAGAGGGGTTAAGTTTCTCACCCAAGTGAACAGAGTCAGAAAGCGATAGCCATCAGCCCGTGTACTGTCCCCACCTATCCCCAGCACCTGGCAGGACTGCACCTGCTCACCCCCAGACTCACCTGCTGGCTTTGGTCAGGGATGTGTGTGCAAATGAGGTGTGTCCCTTGTAGGCAGAAGCCATAGAGCAGGAGTGAAGTTTGCTGTGTTTCCCTGCTGCAGTGTTGTGGAAGCCAGGGGCATGGTGGAGCCCTCCTCCACCCAGGGTCTGAGGGAGGTGATACCGAGCCCAGCCCAGCCCAGCTGCTGTGGACATGGGGTGCGAGAGACAGATTTCCTGCATGGTGGTTTTAAGCCACTGAGATGTGCTTGTCCCCTCGACCCAAGCTAGTCCATCCTGACCCATTCAGGGTGTCTCTGGGAGCTGAATACAGCTTGCCTGCCTTTCAAGTGTGATGTTGCCATCACCACCATGAACCTGTTAGTGCCTTTGTGGGTGTAGGGGAGCTAAAAGGCTGCCTCTTCTTTTCAGCTGCTCAGAATGATGCTCCCAGTTTTTGCCCTCTGGTGGTCCTGCCTTTCCTCCCGGAGAAAGGTAAGTGCATGGTCTTTTCCACCTCTTGATGAGAAACCCCCTCGCACTCCCTTCTTCTCCTCTTCCCCTTAGTTTTGCCCACTGATGGAGAGCTCACACAGCCCTCTCGCCTTCATTAATTCAAGCTCCTGTCAATTGCACACACGCATAATAGACAGGGCAATACCGGCACCCCACCCATTTCACAGATGAGGAAACCTGCTCCCAGAGAATAAATGCCTGACTGAATAGTGTGATTCACTGAAAGCAGAGGAGGGCTTAGTCCGGTCTCTGCACATTTCATTCCAAGGATTGTTGGGTGGCAGGGGCACATCTGGGGCAGGGCACCATGCCCGGGACCATGGCCCAGACTGAAGCTGCCACCCTGAGTCCTGCACGTGGCACATGGACCCACTGGGGCATGTCCTGCCGGGTCACCTGGTCACAAGGCAGCAGGAAGCGTGTGTGGGGGAGCAGGGGCGGTGGGCGCAGGGTGAGCGTGGGCCTCGATGGACATCCTTTTACTGCCTTCCCTAAGTTAGGAGTTAGGAGATGCCTGCAAGGGCCCAAGCAACGACGTGAATTCCTGTCCTGTGACATGATGTCTCAGTTGCTTTGGACACCTGTCATTACAGTCCTGGCCGAAGAGACAGAGTATAGCTTGTGTAGGAGGGAGTTGCTTATCCAAGGCTGTGGCTAAAAGTGTAAATGTCCTCAGCAACCCAGATTGTGAGTCTCTTCCACCTAGTTCCGAGAGCTAACTTTGGAGATCCCATGCACATGTGAATATTTTTTCCTGCACATTCTATATACAGAATTATATCTGTGTCCAAACACTTGAAGAAATTATGTCCAGGACTTTGGGTGTGAGCATCGTACGTGTATGACATGGGGCAGCTTTCCGACGTGCTGTGAGGTACAAGTCACTGTTTGCCAAGTCATGGATGGTGATGGGGGGCGTGGGGAGGGGGCTTAGGGTTGGGGGACACACCCAAAGCCAAGCAGGGAATACATATCCTGGCGAGACTTTGGTCAAGGATGATACCAACTTTTATCAAGATAATGTAAAAGCAATTGGATAATCAAATGGTACCCCCCCCTCCAAAAACCCAACTAGTTCCTTGTCTTGCCTCTACAGCCTGCCATTTCTGCTCAGAGTCTACCGCATTTTACTTTTATAGCTGTTATTTTTTTCTCTTTCTGGTCTCTCTGATTCTAAATAACACCGGGATCCTGCTATTCTTTGATTTCTCGGTCTCGGATGCGACTGTTGAGTTATTGCCTTGAATGGGGGAGGACTTGGGGTTTTCTTTTATCACCCTTTCCAAAGTTCCCCCTTCATATGCAACATGTAGTGATGTCAAGACATGTGGTGGAAACAAGAGTGAGTATTACTTGTTCCGTCCACATACATATGGCTCACGGGGGAGCCCCGAAGAGCAGGAGTGATCTCCTGTTCCCATCATCAGTCACTGTGTGTGGGCGGCTGACCCCCCTGTTTCAGCCCCATGTTCCTCCCTGCCTTCCATGCCACCTCGTCCTTCTTGGGCTTCCCAGGGTGCCCACGGAACAGAAGGTCAGGTCCCTCCTCTGCTCTGTAGGCACCGGGGGTGTTAGCTCCTCCCCGCGAATGTGTCTGCCAACACGCGTCCCTGTCCCTCTCCTCACTGAAAAATTTGCTCAATTTCTGTACCTGCTGTTTGCTCATTCCGGTTTTCATGTGTTATCTTTATGGGTTTAGTCATTTTAAATCCCTTTACTTCGTTATATATGAGGCAGAGAAGAGAAATGTGCTGCATTTAATTAAATGTGAGAATATAGTCTTTTTTGAAATTTTCAACATTTAGTGAAGATTCCATTTTGTCCTCAGTACTGTGCTAAGCATTTGATCTTCACCCACATCTCAAGAGACAGGTCCTCTTTTAATATCGGTTAGTTGTGGAAAATTCAAACGATGCAGAAATATAGAAGACAAAAATCACAGAGTTACATAGAAGTCATGTTGGTTCCGACATTGTTTTATTAGCTTCTAATCTCTTTAGATTTATTCTATCATCTGAAGTAGTTGTAAGCTCTGTGCCATGCTATTCTTTTGTTTTTAATCAAATAGAGTATCCTGTGTATATTTCCAAATTATTATAGATCTCTTGAAATTATGCATTCATGCATTCATATGCTCGTTCATTCATTCATCCATCCATTCATTCATTCATTCATTTCTCGGTCATGATGCTTCCCATCTGGGGAGGAAGGAGCAGGTAGAGACAGGTCAGGGTTAATCAGCTGTGCTTTCCATACTCTTCCACCAGGTAGACACACTGCCCTTCACTAACTCGTTCCTCTATTTTTGGACATTTGATTGCTTATGTCTCTTCACGATGGCAGAAGTACCGCATTGAATCCCTGAGGACAAAAAGCTCTTCCCATTGTCTGGGTGATTTCCTAGTGGCACCTTCTCCAAAGCACAATTATGGGTCTGACAAATTTGTATTTTAAGCCTCAAGGTTTGTGTTGCCAAACCGGGCGCCAACAGTTGTTTGGAGCAGCACCCCCGCCAGCAGTGAGTTCATTTCCCTCCCTGAATGTCAGGTGCATACCGTGCGGTATAAACAGATCACGGCACCACCAGCGCCTTCGGGTGAGGAGAGTGCTTCCACTCTGGTTTTGTGATAATTTGTATTCCTGGGACCTGAAGGACCAACACAAGAAAGAAAAGGACGTAGAATTTCACTTCTGCCTTCACACAAGCAGGCTGTGAGTCTGAGTGGAGCTTTCCAAGGCAGAATGACATGTCCCAGTATTTTTAAACAAGTGTGATTTTGACAAGTGTGATTTGGAAGCAGGAGGGATGTCAGAGCTGGCTTTCCATCCATCTGTGCTGAGTCCCCAGATTGGAATTAGGAGTCTGAGAGTGTTCCTTTGGTGGAATCGGGGCGGGGGGGCACAATTCTGCCTCCACGGTGCTGAGATGCCAGTGTGATTCTGATAGGGCTTTTGTGTGGTGAGTGAGTGTGCATGCACTCACGTGTGCTCACACCATGTAAAGTGCTCATCTTTGTGCACTTCCTGTTCTGGGGGAAAAGGACGTATTTATTAAAAACCAAACATTTTACAAATTGTTTAATGCTCCCAAGAAATTAAGATGGTAGTAAGTTCTATCTTTTGAGTAGAGGGTCCGAGAAGTTAGCTGAACCCCTGGGATTTGAACCCCCATGTATCTGACCCCGCTCTGAGTTCGATAAGAAGATCTGGTTGGTTGGAGTTTCTGGAAAGGGTGAGAGGGATAGACTTCCAGTCCTTGACGTGTCTGGACATCTAACGCTTAGCCTTGTTTCTTGTGACGAGTTGGTCAGTGTATTCAGTCACTTGTTCAGAGCCTCTTTGAAGAGGCGGTTCTGAGACACTGATTGGTCGGTGGGGATGGTGTGAAGGTGAAGGGGACTTCTGGCTCTCACGCATCTATCGGGGGTACACACCGTGTTCTAGAGCACTGGGTTATGTGGTTCCAGGGAGGTTCTGAACACACTAGGCGGTTTGAAGATGGCAGGAGTCTGCCACCACGTCTCAGAAAGCCTTTCCTTCAGAGACGTGGTTTGTGTGTGCAAAGGCCCAGAGGCCTGAAGCCGCGCCGGGCACTCAGACACCGGGGAGGTCTTCGTGTGGTGGGTGTGGGGCCACCAGCGAGGTGAGACAGAGGCCGACAGAAACCCTGTGCTTGAGCGTGGAGCTGGCAGGGCTGCTGTACAGGGTCTGGAGCTCGGCCCTGGGCGGGAGTCTCGGTGGGTGACGAGGGGAGTGGCAGCGAGCTCTGGGGTGGGCAAGTTAGAGAAACGTGTGAGGGAAAAACAGCTCATCTCTCACTTCAGTGCTGCTCAGTTCAGTGACTGTGGAACAGATTCTGAATTTTCACTTACGTTCCAGAAAGGGCGCTGTGCTGGGAGTCGGCCATCTTGCCTACACAGATAGGAGCCTGACTTTCAAGTCAGAATTGAAGGAGGTGAACCACTCAGCACAGTGGGGGCCTCAGGAAGGCCCCCCAAGTTCACCGCAGACGGGCAGGGCAAATAACGCACGTGCGCCATGGCCACTCTGGGCCGTGAGGAAGGGTCGAGCATTTGTCAGATGCCAAGGTGGGACTAGGAAGCACCCTGGGCCGGGGGGTGCAGGGAAAGACAAACCCTTCAGGATGCCGGGGACAGCAAGGGAAGGGAGAGGCTGGGTGGGGGACAGGGGCCAAGACATAGAGTGCTTTGGTTCCCACACATCCTTGAAGGGCTTTACACAGTTGCACAGTGAGCTTTAAAACTATTCAAAAGCTCTCCTTTGGGACTGTGAGCGGCTGGACGGACAAGCTCAATTTTGAGAAAACGGGGACAGTTGTGACATCTCTGTATAGAGTACCATTTTACTCTTTGGAGAAAAAAAAATGTGCACCTGTTTAAAAGCAAGTGGAACAGTGAAAATGTCATCTCTTTATAAAAGAGATACGTCCGTTGTCTTTGAAGGGCCCACAACAACCAATCCTGAGAGGATGCTTGGGTTTAGCAGAAATCGTCTGCTCAGATGTTGGAGCCCAATGTAGGGCTTGGTCCCACGACCCCGAGATCAGGACCTGGATCAAAATCGAGAGTCGGATGCTCAACTGACTGATGTAGGAGGGCCATGCTCATCCCCTCTCCTGCATGGCCAAACGTGGAGTATTTGGATTGCAATCCAGAGGAAAACACAGACAATGAGGCTTTGCAGATCTGTATCTGCATTCTAAGTTCTTTTCCCCTGAGATACTTCAAAATGCCTCTTAGGAAATGTCCCAGCCCTTAAACGTGAGGCCCCTGGGAGCAGCAGGTGTGGAGGGCTGTGAGTGGCCCTGTGACCGGGAGGGTGCAAGGTGGTACCTCTCCTCCCACCTGCTGGAGCTTAGGCAGCCGCAAGCCAGAAGTCCCAGTGACAGAAACCTCTGCACGAACCGTCTTTCGGGCCACAGGACTATGGTCCATCAACTTTGTCTGCCTTGCCTCCGTCCTTTCCCGTCGTTGTGCCACTGGGTTGATGGAATTCAGCTGATCTTTTCTGCAAATGTTTTCCATTAAGCCAGAGAATCATGTGATCCCCCCAAAAATGTCAGTGCTGGCCGGGAGTGTACACATCATCTAATTGAAGGAAGCAACGGGACATGGCTCAGCCACAGGCTTTGAAGTCCGTCCACCCAGCTTCTAGTCCCATTCCAGTTCTCACCCACTGATGTCCAGGGCCGTATTTCCCGGCCTTGTGATGCCTCCGCTTGCCTCTTTGAAATGGGGATGATGGTGGAAGTAAGACAGATGAATCTAGGAGGCTTATGTTGAAGAATAGGTAAAGTACAATGCTCCGCACAGAATCGGATGAAGTGAATATTTAAGAAATGTCAGCAGTGATTCACAAGTCCAAATCTTTTCATGGAGGAGGAAATAGGCAGAGAAAGAAAATGGCTCTGCTAAGTCATAGCCACTAAGTAGCTTAACAGGAAAATCTATAAAATTATATATAATTATACACACACATATATGTAGAGAGAGATTTTATATATATGTTACATATAATATATATTACATATACAAAAGGGGGAGGAAATGAGGGCGCTCATGCAGTGGGAAGAGCAGATGGAGAGAGCACCTCAAGCAGACTCCCCGCTTAGCATGGAGCCCAGCACAAGGCTCGATCCCACAACCCTGAGCTCAGGACCTAAACCGAAATCGAGAGTCAGATGCTCAACTGCCTGGGCCGCCCAGGAACCCCTCTTTTAAAAATTCCTGCTTATTGGGATAGTACGTGCTTTGTGTATTTTAACCTTCACAACTGTCCTGGGAGGTGTGCTCATGCGTTATGTCCATTTCACAGATTTGGAAGTCAAGGGTCAGAGAGGTCCAGGGTCACAGGATTACTAAATAATGGAGCTTGGATTCAAACCCGATCCGAATTCCAACCCCATCTCCCCACTAAATGTGCTGACTGTGGCCGGTTGAGTTCCTCAGGAATAAGACTTTGAAGGGTTTGCTGTGCAGGTTATTGTTAGGGACTGGTACTCACGGGGGTGGGAGGGGGAAGAAAGGGAAGCAGCGGAACTGGCCAGAGGAGGAAGTGAGCTACAGTGTGGTCTCAGCTGCCCTTCCGGGGATGCTGGGATGACCTTCAGAATGCCTGTACCCTCACACTGGTCACATGTTGATGTGGGCATGACCTTCTGGAGGGGCCAGCAGCGCCCGCAGCGGCTGGGCAGACTGGCACGTTCCTGACATCACAGCGTGCACCCTGGGGGGGGCACACCTGAGCGCACAGTGGGTGCTGCTAAAGACTGTGCGGGTGCATTGTTGCTTTCCCATTGAGCCCCGAGACTGGTGACGCCATACAGACGAGGGTGAATTCTTAATCCTTTTGGTCCTCAGGCTGAAAGGCCCGGGTGAGTAGGCACAGACTCCAAAGGCTTGTGTAAAACTCACATCTCCTTTCCAAATATGCACAGTCTGTGCATGTGCTCACCCTGCCAATGGAGCTCACGGTGCAGTGTGTAGCGACTCCATGCGAATGGCTGTCTGGACATGGGTCCCATCTCCCAGAGACCAGCTCCCTCTCCGGGCAGGGCATGCAGCTGGGATGCCCCTCTTGCAAAGGATCGTGCCGCCCAGGGAACTGCCGTCAGCATGGCCAAGCGTGCTCTGGGCATAGCCTTGAAACTAGCAGCCCCTCCCAGACCTCTCCTCTGAGACCCAGGGACTGAGAAGCACAAGGACCACAGTAATGGCAGGTGGAAGGAAAACAGGAAATGTGCATCTTAGGGCACCTCTGTGGGGTCCGTTTACCCACTGCTCTGAGCTAATGTCAGCACCTCTGACTCTCTACCGCTCACCCGGCTTTATGTCTGCTGTGAAATCTTCTCACCTGTTTTCTTCTCGAATATATGTCTTCTCTTCCTCCAGAAGGGAAACTGCATGGGGCCGGGGCTTCATCTGTCTTATTCGCCGCTATGGTCTTGCCCCCAAAGTTTGCCTGGTATCTAGTTTAGTACTCACGAGGTATTTACTGAATGAACGAGTGTACGGCTTCTTGCTTGCTAGATTCTGTGCTCCCAGAAACTGAATTTGTAACTTATGGCTTGATCCTTCACATGAAGCACAGTGTCTGGTCTGTAGTAGATGCTCAATATTATTTTGTTTATAATTGTTAGGTTGAATATGTGTATATTCCATTTGCTCTAGGTTACTTTTTAAAGCTAATAGTGAGTCAATTAATGTTTGTTAGAAGAAGCAATAAAGGGTGATGGAGGGTTGGAAGCCAACAGGAGATGGGAACCCTTCCTTGGCCACTCACTACATGTATGATCTTCACCAATTTAAAGACATTTTTGAGTCTCAGCTGCCTCACCTGTAAAATGGAGATGATGAGCCCTACTTCAAAGAGGTGTGATTAAGCTTGAAAGAGATATTACATGTAAAATTGCTTCATCCGGTGTCTGCTGGATGTTGGCTTTATTGCAACAGCTAAATTAGGTCAAGTGTTGCCAGTTTGAAGGGATGCCTTTCACAGGTAATATTTACGAATGCTGCCCCTGCAGTGGTACTGTATACAACCTGAGCAGCTGTCCACAGTGAGCCTGGGAGGCACTTGATTAACATTTGCTGAATGATTGGGTCTTGAACCCTTATTAGATCTTAGGGTATGGTGAAGACTTGGGATTTTCCTCAGAAACTTCCTCCTCAGATAGGACCAGTTTTGCACCTCACCCAACAAGGATTCACTCTATCAAATTTCGGGGAGTTCGAGCCAAGAAGAAAATATGCCAGCTAGGAACTACCTTCGGGCTTTGGTCGTTTTGACGTTAGCTTTAAAGATTTTTCTCAGATCTCTAGCTTATCTATTGGAGGTGTTTTTTTAGCCTGGAATTAATCAGATACCACATGATAAAAAATGAACCCAGTAGAAACTGTGAAGTGGAGGGAACTGACTTCGGTTCCACCTGATTTTCTTTCCCTCCTATTCCTGGCCTTCAGCCCCCTCTGGGAAACTCATAACTTCATGCTCCTCAACACCATGTCTCCCTCTGGAACTTCCATCCCAAGGCAGGGCCCACCCCGAATCAGCCAACCATCATGGAGCAGAAGCACCTTGCTTATTTACTGCTTCATTTCCTAGTGCTCTGCTAGGGAACTCTTATGAAACCTAATGGAATTAACAAAATAATTCAAACTAAGGTGAACATGCTTGATATTATGTCAATAAGATATTTTCTACAAGCGGTTTCACATTTTAATAAGTGGATAACCCAGAAAACTTTTATTTCTCAGACCATTTAACAAGTATTTGGAGGAAATATTTTAGGCAGTTTGCCTTTCCTAGAGCCCCTTAAGTCATTCTCTGTAGCTGACTATAAATTGAAACATCCCTGAATGCAATCTATCGACAGTGGTATATTTCCTTTAGTTTCATGGATTATAATAATATTAACTTTTGGTTAAAAATAGCAGTACCATATTATAACTGGCTAAGGCCATATAAAGTTTTGTTTCATTTTAATGATCTTTTGGCCATTCCTCATTCATTCTTCCCCACTGTTGAGTCTCTGATGAATTCCCTGACCTCCTTGGAAAAAGTGGATTTGATTTATGGTGGAAAGAGTCACCTTCCCTCCCATGTATGCAAAGTCTAAGAAGTGAGAGGGCCCAGCTCAAGAGCCAGGAGTGCCCAAGGGGAGGCTTCAGGTTGGATGAGGCATCTGGCATCATGGGGGGACCAGGGCGGGATGAACAGGGGATGGGGTCAGACAATTGTCTTGCCGTGATGGAGATTGAGGGGATGAGCTCCCCGCCACTGGAGTATCGAGCATGTTGGCGATGCCCTTGCTGTGTGAGGAGGTGGCTTAAGTGTCCTCTAAGTTTCTCTTTGAGTTTTCTATTTTTGTGATTCTAATGATTGGCTCAGTCATACTTTAAGGTGTGGCTTTTGTGTTTCTGTTTTTGCGATAACTGACGCACAGGGAAGCAGGGTTTTGGCAGATGTTTGTAGAAGTAGAACCAGTGAAGCAGAGAGACCTTGGCTTTGGGTGAATCTGGGTTTCAATTCTAGTTCTGTTCTTAGTCTGTACGACTCAGGGCACGTCACATCACTGCTCTGAGCCCGAGTGTCCTGAAGGCATATTTCTTAATGTCCCTGCATCCTCAAGTGACTGTGAGATTTGGATGAAGTCACGGAGGGAAGTTGTCAACACAATGCCTGACACACAGTAGGTAACCAATAATGGTGACAGCCACTGCTGCCCTTCCTGCTACGGCCCCTGGGGCAGGGCAGGGGCTGTGTGTGCAGAGGGTCTGAGTGCAGTCTCAGGAGTCTGACTTCCTGGGTCCAGAAGAGCTGCATGACCTGGGACAAGTCACCCACAGTCCGCTGAGAGGTCAGGCTAGCCTTTGCCTGATGCTCTTGTCCGGCACCCTGAGAGAGGCCTCTGCCTTATTGGAATTACTTTGCTCAGTTCCTGTTGGTTCTCCACAAGCATTTGTGTCCCTGAATTTCTGCAGTGGGACCCAGAACCCATGGTCACACATAAGGACCTCAAGAACAAGGACTTAATGTGCTCTCAGAAAACTGTATTATCATATTATCTTCTACATTGCCTTTGCATTGTGGGGAGGATTTGAAGGGGTCTGCTTGATATGAGTCAAACTTCTTAGAAATCGGATGTAAACTGAGCCTTTGGCTTTTCAGTAGGAAGTTTGCTTGTGATGAACTTAGTCATTTGTTAGGAGGACATGGAGGGAGTATTGCTCAAGTCCAGTTTCGTGTGTCTGTCTTTTTCTTAGTTAGAAATTTTCTCCAGCAGTGTCTTTGAAGTGAGTGGTGTAGAAGGTGATTACTCACCAACCCACTGCTCCTAACCTCAACAGATGCTGGACAATTTCAGATGTCTCTGGAAGTCTCTGCCTGTAAAGTGCATGCCATTAAAGGGAACCACTTTATGTTTGAAGTTGAGTCATGAGGAGAAAGGGGTAGCTGTGGGAACTTGGTTAAGTCTTTGGTTTGCCAGCCATGAGCTGTGACCATGGCCATGTCATTCATCACCTTTGAGCTTTAGTTCAGTCCCTCGAAAAAGAGTAATATTAATACAACTAATACACATGGTGTAAATGAAATGTTTATGAACTGGGATGCACCACGTACAAATGAGATATTATTAAATTGGTGGACCATTACTTGTTTCCTAGGTGATTAATTGATCTACTTATCTACTTGCTCAATAATTATTTATTGAGGTCTTATAGTGTATGAGTAATTATAATATTAATCTTTATAGAGATAAAGAAAGAATCGATATCCCTTTTCTTCTTTATTAAGGAACTTCTTTGATTAATTCATTAAATACACATTTATGAATTGGGCAGTTCATTAAAAATCATATTATTATTCCTGTTTAGCACATAGAACCCTTAAATGCCACTCACAACTATATTACTACTTCTACTGCTAATAGTTTTATATACTGTTATGATAGATCTTAGAGAAGCAATGAAAAATGAGTCAGAGTTTTTGATCTCCAGGAGCTCATAATTTAAAAGAGAGAGAGAAAACAAGGAAATTGCAGTGTCATGTGTATGTAGAAGACTAGATATATTAGTGGGATAGGTTGGTGGTGGTGGAGGTAGGAGCCTTAGAAGGGTTTGTGTAGGAAGTGACTAATGCATTGTGTCTTGAAGGATGACAAGGGTTTGTTATATGAACACACTTCATTATGTAAGTGCATGTTGAATGAAAGGAGTAGTGAACAAAGTCCTAGAACATGGAGCACTGGGTGTGGGGCATAAACAATGAATCTTGGAACACTGAAAAATAAAATTAAATTTAAAAAAACATAGAGGACATAAATGTCTCTGGGACCAAAGAGGATATAAATTAAATTTTAAAAAAATAGACGTGAGTTTACAATGGTAAGGAGTAGTGGATGAGAGATGTGGCTGAGGTAGGTAAGAAAGGCAGCAGACAGATTGGGAGGAACTTTGGGGGTCCTATTTTTGCTAGAAATTCAGATGGGATGTGTTACCCCAGGGAGAATACCCACTTGCAATGGTAGAATATGAAATTTAGACTTGAAAGAACATTTATTTTAACTTTCCTTCTATAATGTTCTTTCTAGATGGACATGGTCTTCTTGAACACCAGTCGCAGGCAATGTTTAACATTTCAGGTTGGACAGTCCCATGGGTAGTGGTGCTAGTTTCTAAGACAGAAAATGTAAGAAGGAACCAGTTGAAGACTGGGTGGGGATGGAAGTATCTTCAGTTTTCAACATGCTGAGTTTGGGATGCCCCATGATATCTGCTTAGAGGAGAGCAGTAAACGTGGACTATCTCAACATGGGGCTTGGGTGACGCTCCTGGCCTGGAGATAATGTGAAAATCATCAGTGTGTCAGTATTTTAAGTCATGGGGAGAGTGAGATCAGCTGTGTGATCTCAGAGAGTATATTGGATATAAACAGTAAAGGTCAAGGACAGACCCCTGGGGAACAGCAGCATTGAAGGGAAGAGCAGAAGAGAAGCCAGAGGAGCAGTAGGAGGTATTAGGGATGTTGGTGGTGTGGGGTGTCATGGAGACCAGGGGAGGGAGACGTGACCAATTTCAAGGAAGATGGGGACAGACCACAGGCACCCATTGAGTTAGTCATGGAAAGTACTCTACAAATGTACTGGAATGAGGAGGAAAAGAACTATAGAGTAGTTATTTGAGAAAGTAGAAGCTACAAAATTTCCCAAGCATGTTGGCTCTGAAGAAAAAGAGAGAATGAAGTTGACAGCTAAAACGGAAGGTGGTTCATTAGGTGGTAACCATCCATTTTTAGGTCATGAGGTACCCCTGATGATGTATTGAAACCAAATTCCCCTCCATACATACCAGACTTTGCCTATATTTGCAGGGAAATCAACTCCTGAAATCCAAGTCCCGAGTTAAGAAATTTTGGGTTAGAGTAACATGTTGTTTTCAGGGGGAATTTTGAGTATGTTTCTATGCCAAGAATAAAATTTCAGTGTAGAGGGATAGGCCAAAGGAAGAGGATGGATGGGAGCGAGGCTAGGCTGGGGGTATAATTGGTTGCTGATGCCCCTGAGGGGGTGAGAAAGAGCCAGCTCTAGAGCACAGGTGGGGGGAACTAGCTCCAACAACCACCCTTTCTCCATTTAGGAGAAAGAGAGAAAGAAAGATGGGGTGGTTCATAGAGAGCAGAGAGAGGGACACAGAGTTGATGTGGATGCTGATAACAGTCCTCTTTTCTCTGAGAAGCAAGAGGGCAGGCACCTGCTGAGCCTGGAAGGAGCAGTAAGCACCAGGGGTGCTGGTTGTAGAGACCGGAAGGCAAGGACTAAGGTGCCAAGGAGTTGAGAGTTCAGGTAAGGCTGGAGATCCAGATGCTGGGGAGGTGCCAGTCTGTGGAAGTATCTCTAGTTGTGTTCAACTGACCAAGCCAAGGTGCAGAGAAAGCATCCCCTTGGATTAATCCGACTGGGAGGAGAGAAAGTTGATGGCACCAGCAAAAGGCAAGTTGACACGAAGGACCAATGGGTACCTGGCTTACAATAGACCAGTGAAGAGGGAAAATGTGGAGGGGGAAGGACAGTAGAATGCCAGGGAAATTCAGGACCTGGTTTAGGTGGGATCGAGTGTGAAAAACCAAGACTTAAATGGTTCAGCACCATGGTGGGATTAGGATGTGGTTGTGGAGGTTCTTGGCTGGTATGAGTGGACATAAATGTCTCTGGAACCAAAGAGGTCAGGAAGCTGAGACGAGAGTAGGGAGTAGACCATTGGCTGTCCCCATAATTGATAAGGTCACCCAAGATTTTAGCAAGGGTTAGAGTGGAGGTGAAAATTGTGAGCTAAAAACTATAGAAAAGAATTTAAAGAATGTGGGAGGGTGACCAGGCATCTGCATTTGAGGGTAATTAATGAGAAAGGCTAAAAGTTTCCATAGTCAGGAGGTTGTGACCCTAAGCAAGAAAAGGGGGCATTATGGCCATGGTAAGGGCCCTTGTTTCCAGGACACGGTATTGGGGAGAAGAAAGGCAGGGGCAAGGGTCAGCTGTGACAGCAGTGACATAATTTCAGGGATCTGGGAGGAGCAGGAGGCTGGATCTGGAGTGGGATAAGGTCACATGGATGTGGAGAAGACTGGCGGGCTTACGTTCTGCTCTTGGATTGGAGGCTTACCTTATACACACAGTTCATGGTCGCCAATTTTTTGTTCTATCAAATAAGAACAAATTTTAGAAAACAAAGCAAATGAATCATCATTATTGTGTAAAAGGACTTTAACACGCCAAGTTAGGAAGCACAACTATCAACATATCAAACAAACCACTCTGTTGTGCCTTCCAGATGGCATCTCCCAAAGTAGTCCTCATTTCTGGAAAAAGCACAAAACTCCTCAAGTAGCCTGTTGCAGTTTTGGCTCCCAGAGTGTAGACCCCACCCCCACCCCAGTCCTATGCAACATACAACGGAGACCCATGATCCTGCTAGACCAGTGTTGGCAAACCATAGCCTACAGCCTGTTTTTGTATGACCCATGAGCTGAGAACAGCCTCAGACATTTTTAGAGGATTGTATAAAAATATATGTAGAATAATATGCAACAGAGAACAAATGAGAGGCACCTGGGTGGCTCAGTCAGTTAAGTGTCTGCCTTTGGCTCAGGTCATGATTCCAGGGTTCTGGGATTGAGCCGGGTGTTGCAGGGAGTCTGCTTCTCCCTCTCCCCCTGCTTGTGCTCTCTCACCAACTCTCTCTCTCAAATAAATAAAATCTTAAAAAAAAAACCAAAAAACTCAGAGAACAAATGTGACCAGCAAAGCCTAAAATATTTATTATCTGGCTTCTAACTGAAAAATCTTGCTAGCCCTGGCCTGGCCTGAAGATCTGTTGTCTCCTCTGTGCTTTATCCCAAGTCCCTGAATTGCTTCAGTGGGTCTTTTCTGGTCCTTCCAGGCCACATGCCAGCAGCTGGGCCCCACTGTGTGACAGTCTTGACTGGGGAGGTGAGGCGATAGCAACAGTCCCATCAGGACTATCGATGCTCATGATTTGGTTGAAAGTGCCCTATTTTAGAAGCGACAGCATAGATGCCTTCGTGCATGGAGCAACATGGCCCAGAGGCAGGAGCTCTGGCTTGGGAGGCTGAGACACAGGGCGTCAACTCTTTAATAAATGTCATTGAGCAACTCTTGTGTACCAGG
The DNA here is from genome assembly GCA_004023965.1 of Spilogale gracilis. NCBI lineage: Eukaryota > Metazoa > Chordata > Mammalia > Carnivora > Mephitidae > Spilogale > Spilogale gracilis. The sequence continues at coordinate 30,555 of PITA01012927.1, forward strand.
CATTTTTCAGAGAGTGAGCCATTCAACCCTCACTCTTTGTCTGGAACCCACTGACTTTCTCATGTCATGACATACATCAAGGATGATGACATCTGTATTCAGAGAGCAACGTGAGAGGATCAGCCTCTCCCCCCACCCCCACCCCAGAAGGCTAGAAGCATCTGTAGGAGACTGCCACCCTAAGACACAAGTGACATAACTGTTCTGATACATGGATTAAGACAAGATAACTTTTAAAACTTAGAGTGTATGGGCGCCTGGGTGACTTGGTCAGTTAAGCATCTGCCTTTGGCGCAGGTCAAGATTTTGGAGTCCCAGGATTGAGCCCCGCGTCCGGCTCCCTACTCAGTGAGGAGTCTGCTTCTCCCTCTCCCTCTGCTCCTCCTCTGTTTCATGCTCTCTCTCTCTCTCTCTCTCTCTCTCTGTCTGTCTCTCTCTCATATAAATAAATAAAGTCTTAAGAAAAGAAAAAAAACACAAGAAAACAAAATCTTAGAGTGTAATTTATCCGAAGCCAGACTTGGCGGTAGACAGAAGGGAGAGCCAGCCAGGCAGGGTGCTTCCAGACTGACCCCTCTTTAAAGTATGTGGTGACACTTCTCTGGTTCACCTCTGTGAACATGGATGTTTTTGGAGGAAATAGAACAACACGGTAGCACGTTGCATTGTGTCTAGTAAATAGGAAATGCTTAATATTCATCTTAGCCACTGAAACATGTATGGCTTTACATGGGAAGAATTATCATCAGGATTGACTTGGATTTCCATGTCAGAGCACAAGAGTGAGGCACAGCAGGCTCTTGGCAAATCAGGGAAAGGATGTTTTCACTGAGTATTCACTTACTATATGTCTGTTAAGGTGGCCAGAACAGAATGCCATGAACTGGGAAGTCCAAGATCAAGGTGTTGACAGGGGGTTCCTTCAGAGGCCCACGAGGGATGCCTCTATTCCAGAACCATCTCCTTGGCTCATAGACAGCCATCTTCTCCCTGTGTCTTCACATTGTCTTCCTTGTATGTGCTACCCTGCTTCCAAATTTCCCCCTTTTCCTAAGGACACCAATCGTTTTAGATTAGGGACCATTCTAATGATCTCACTTTAACTTGATTACCTCTGCAAAGACCCTATCTCCAAATAAGGTCACATTCTGAGCACCTGGGGGTTAGGACTTCCACGTGTGAATCTTGAGGGGACACATTTCAACCCATACGACTCATGGTCACCTGTCTGTCTACTAAGCTCTGGAGATGCAAAGGGAAAGGTAAGGCGTCCTTGTTGGAGAGCTTAAAAATAGATATTTGGAGGCTAAACAGAAGTAAATATGCCTCTAGGTATTTTTTTAGTGTTTTAAGTACCAAAAGAGGCCTGGTGGGATCTGCTATAAATGCAACGCATTTCTCTCTGAAGAAATGCTAGACCAATAGGCAGCTCTGATCCCGTTTTCATCTTTCAGATCATCATCTATTATCAAAAAGATGTCTGGTATTTTTTGTGGGTGTTAACAAGGACAGAACAGCCCAGTATGATGTGGTTCTCATTTTAAAGTTCTTGTCTGATGAGAAATCAGGATGTCTGATTGTTAGTTCTTTCCCATAACGAGAGCACACAGGCGTCTTCCCACCGGCAGGTGCTTGTGACTGTGAAGCTAGAAGCAGGATCAGGGAGTCTGTTACATCCTTCTCACGTTCAAAGTCAAGGCGGCTTTGCTCAAGAGGCTTCCAGCGTGGGTGATTTGCCCCAGCCAGCCAGCCTGGGCATGGAAGCCGCCTCCAGTGTTCCTCGTGCTCTCTCCGCACCCAGCACTTTGATAAGCACCAAGGAGCTGAAAGGAAGTCTTTTTGGTTCTGTTTGCAAGAGGAGCAGGAAGAATCCTGTGGGCTTTGGGGTGTTTTACAGGTTGCTCTCATTATTAGCTTTATTCTTGGTGATTCTTAAGAAAATTATGAGATCTTTTCATTAAAAAAAAACTGGGTCCATGATTCTTTGAATGTTGGAGAGGCATTTGTTACTGGTTTGACATTTCTGCACTTTAATGTGCTTTAAAAACACCAGACGCACTTCCCTGGTTTTCAAGTGAGAAAAAGGAGGGTCAGAGTGGAGACTTATGTCCAGATACCTGGTCCCTTCTGCAGGAGCATAGATCTGCTGTGTGTGTGTGTGTGTGTGTGTGTGTGTGTGTGTGTGTGTGTGTGTGTGTGTCGGGGTCAGCCTGGGATTAAAGCTATTTTTAATGGTTGAAACATCTCTGAGCCTTAAAATCAAAATCAACATTTCCTCCTTTAATTGGTGTCCGGAAAGAAAGACAGGAAGGCAGGAAGGAAGACAGGAAGGAAGGGAGGAAGACAGGAAAGAAGACAGGAGGGAAGGGAGGAGGACAGGAAGGAAGGAAGGAAGACAGGAAGACAGGAAGGCAGGAAGAAAGACAAGAAGGAAGACAGGAAGGAAGGGAGGGGAGGCGGGAAGAGCAAAGAAAAAGGATGCAAAATGATTTTTCCATGTATTTGAAAATACCTAGTCTGGTGATTTTGGTTTTACTTAGTCTACATTAAAAGGAAATACACTGCTTTCTGGAAGGGAGCAGAAGTACTTTGATGTTCCCGGAGGCCGGCCCATGCCAAGGTCGCAACCCACACTGCCCCGGAGTCACGGAGGGCCCCCCGCCCCGCCGTCCCTGCCCCTCAGCAGCCCTGTGGTGAGCCATGGACTATAAAGCCATACGGCTGACCTGGGGTCAGATGCCAACCTGCTGCCTCTGAGCTGTGTAGCCTCGGGCATGTCACTGGCCTTCTCTGGGACTCACTTTTCTCTTCTGTAAAATAGGGATAATGTTGCTTATCTCAGGAAAGTGTTGTAAGATGAACTCAGATCATTTTGAATTTCCAGGTGCTTAACTTTCGCCCACGAGATGCTGGCACTCGGGGCTGGTCTATACCATCGTGGAGGACAGAGGCTGCATGGCATTCCCTTTAGGGCCACTGTGTCCCCTGTGCTAATGGACCAACAGGGTCACTTACCTGCGGGGGCATGTTCTCCTCGAAGGCCTTAGAACCTGGTGGTGAGCCATCTCAGACTTAGGTCGCCTTTATAGTATGGGAGAGCTGCCCACACTCTTCGCCACCGCAGCGCAGGGTATAGGTCGAGGGTGGGAGAGAGCGCATTTGCTGCTGGGGAGGAGGTCTCGGGCTGTCATGAGGCAGAGGGGAATCAGCCCTGACCCTTTCCCTGTGACTGTGAGGAAGGCTTCTGTGACCTTTCTTGCCTGTGGCTCCATGTCCCTATGTGACGTGTTCGGCATCTGGGGGAGAGTGGGGGGCACTGGGGCCCACCCTGTGACAGTCGGGTTGTGGTGCCGCTGGATACCTCCGTGGTCGTGCCCTGTCCCCGCTCCCCGGTTTCCCTGGTGCCCCAAGGACGGTGGGCAATGAACGCTGCAGTCAGACTGTGGACTGAGAGGGGCGACACTGGCTGGAGGGAGGCCGTTACTAGAGTATCAGTAGACAGTGGAATTGGAGAGGCCAGAATCTGGAAGGGAAAGGGACGGTTCTCAGAGTGGCCGAGCTGGCAGAAGGGACAGGATGAGGTGAGGTCGTAGGACAGTAGGATTTCTGGGTAGGACACTGGCATGGGGGCATATCCTGAAGAGAAAGAACACAGAGTGGGGGTAAAAAGTAGGATCAAGAGCTGTGAGGGTTTCCTGTGGGTTGAGCTCATAAAACTTTGTCGCTATATTCAGTAGCAGGTCTGCTGGGGATACTGAGGCCCAGTGACTAGTCAGGCAGGCACACTGCCCAGTTCCACTGTGCCTATGGCCAGACCGAGGAGTCAGGGGGCCAGAAGGCAGAGGATGAGGGGGCCTATGGGCAGACAGCAAAGTGCCCTGGGACCAGGCTGGGGTGGGACGGGGGAAAGCAGAGATCCAGCAGAAGTCAGGCCATCTCCCGCTCCTATACCGCTTAGGGACTCCCCACTCCCGGTACTTGGGTGGGGCTCAGCCCCCCATAGTTCTGAGAAGAGAGTGACCAAATGCAGTGAGAAGCCACAGCTCGACCCCGAGGCCCCGCGAGTGGCTCTGTTCACTAACCTTCCCACCCCTGTGCCCGCCCGTCCCAATCACTACCACACCAGGTGGAGGAAACCGAGCCTCAGAGACTAGGAGCAGGCTGCTCCCCCTCACTCAACTACGGGATGGGGAACTGGGATAAAGGCAAGGAAGCTGCCTGCCTCATCACCTATGACTCATTTATGACCTACGCTCAGAGCCACCCATTCCTTAGTGCCGCTTGATGTACTCACTCACCTCTGCTTTCTGACAATTTCAGAGGCAGGCCTCTGGCCCCTGCATTCTCCCCTACCCGGTAGTGGCTCCTGGGGAGTTTCACAGCGGGCAGCGGGGTCTAGCACGTCTGAAGAGCATGCGCTTGGCACTGCGGGGCGGTGACGTCCACGGGACCCGGGGAGGCATCCGTCCTTACAAGGCTCACAGTCATTTTAGAGGGGCATTTCCTCTGATCACTTCTACCTGTGTTCCCCTTGCTCCCTGCTCCAGACGAAAGGACAAGTTTCCTGACGACTAACTCAAAGGGGCTCAAAGTAAAGGGCCCAATGAGCTCATTTACGCTAGCGGCACATGTCCTTCACTGGGAGCCATTGTGTGTATCTGAGATGCAGAGTCCTGGGCAATGCTTAACACATAGATGTGATTGTTTTAAAGAATCCAGTAACCCTGGGGCGCCCGGGTGGCTCAGTTGGTTAAGCGACTGCCTTCGGCTCAGGTCATGATCCCGGAGACCCGGGATCAAGTCCCGCATCGGGCTCCCTGCTTGGCAGGAAGTCTGCTTCTCCCTCTCTCACTCCCCCTGCTTGTGTTCCCCGTCTGGCTGTGTTTCTCTCTGTCAAAATAAATAAAATCTTAAAATAATAATAATAATCCAGTTTCTAAAGGTAGTTAAGGAACTTGCCGAAGGACACACAGATTCAGGCTGAGTGAGGTTTGAAGGAATAGAACTGGTCTCTTTTCACAACCAGGCCCGAGCTATTTCTCCATCACTTATGGCCAAATTGAAAAACAAAGCAAAACAAAACCCAAGGAAATATTCCAGAGACCGTGTCAGGCAATTGTCCTCTCCTTGGTTGTGTGCTGGAGTCATCTAGAAAGGGAATAAGGAGCTCAGAGGTCTTGGCTTGTCGACATGGGGACTGTGTCTGGGCTCCGGAATTAGGAAGCTCTTTGAGTGACTCTGATAATCACCAAAGGTTGAGAATGACTCATGGTAGTAGGAAGGATCCTAAACTTTTTAGGATTAGCTTTTTTTTTTTTTTTTTTTTTTTCCTCTCAGATATAGTCCTGGAATGTAGAAAGAGTTGTTGAGTTAAAGGGCAGATACAGAACTAAATTGGTCACTACAGAGGACTGCCTTGCGAGAACCCCCGAGGCAGGTCACTGACATCTTTGATCTAGATCAGGCCTGGCTTCCCAGGTAGCCTCATGGAGAGGAGGCTGCCTTTCAACCATGTCTATGAGTTACATTGAGTCAGTTCAGGTTCCTGTTAGAAAATAAACGCACAGAAACACATAGCTTTCTTTCATGCCAACAATAACTCTTTTAAAAATATAATAGGGGAAAAAAATCCATCCCATTTTTCATGACAACAAACATGAAACGTAATAAAATCTAAAATCTTTTTCTCAAGTTGGTTTTTAACTTTAAGGACATTCCAATTAATATCCCAAAGGAGTTTTATGAGACTTGATAAGATGGCTTTGAATTTCATCCAGTAGAATACATAACCAAAATAGCCAAGGAGTATTTTATAAAGATAACATGGGCAGACTTCTACCATTTGTTGGTAAAACATATTACACTGTGAATAGTTTAACCAGTGTGAGGGTCGAGCTAGAATTTACAAAGAAATAAATGAAAAACACAAGGTTGGGGCACCTGGGTGGCTCAGTCTGTTAAGTGTCTGCCTTCGGCTCAGGTCATGATCCCGGGGTCCTGGGATCGAGCCCCACATTTGGCTCCCTGCTCATGGGAAGCCTGCTTATCCCTCTGCCCTTCCCCCTGTTCATGCTCTTTCTCTCTCTCAAATAAATAATAAATAAAACCTTTAAAAAAAAGGAAAAGAAAAACAAGGTTGACAAAATTCATTTACATGTAAGTACTTACTATAAGATGAACATGACATTTTAAATGCAAGGGGAGAGGATTTTTGTAAAATAAGGTATGCTGGCATTGCACTCTTTAAACTATATTTTAAACAAAAGCCGCAAAATGAACACTAAAGAATATTGCACAGCAGGCACCTGCTGGGCAGTCTGAAAGGTGCTCCCACCAAGCTCATGGGCTATGGAGGGCTGGCCTTGTAATAAAGCGTGGTCTCTGAACTCGAAAGAGCTAGGCTCATGCCCAGGCACTCCTCATATCAGCTAAGCAATTCGGGGGGTGTTCCTGGATCCCATGAATGTTAAATGCAATAGCGTTGCCCATTTCTTGGCAAATCGTAAACTCCCATGAAATGCTACCAGGCTACCTAGCTTTCATGCTTTGCCAGAGTTTTACATTTACTGAGAACTTGTTCTTGGAATTTCCATGAGATGCATGAATCCCAGATGTTGGATTCTGCACACCAGCCATGGCTCGTCCCAGGGTCCCTGCCAGCTGGGGGAAGCGGGCAGGGAGAGGGTGCGACAGAAACTTGGCTCCAGGCCCTGGGATGGCGACAGACAAGCTGACTCTCACTTTGGAGACGAAATTCACCCTTCAATTATAGCGCTTCCCCCCAGACATCAAGCTAAGCACGGAGTGTGGCCAAGGCTTCCATTTTAAGACCATAATTGGCAACTTTGGTCCTAAAACCCCTTCATACGTCTTCTGTGAAATTGCAGATGTCCCCACCATCTAAAAATATGCAGCTCAGTTTGGTCATGCTGCCGAAATGTCACTTGAACTGACCATGAAAATAGTAATGCGTGGAGGAGGCTTCAGATAATGAAAGCCCAGCTTCTGTGGCAGGGAAGCCAGGGCCAGAGGCCAGAAAGACGTGGCTCCAGATTCCGAGGATGGCCCCCCAGTTCCAGGACGAGTCTGGGGGTTCTCCTGTTCTGGCTGAGTCCATCAGATATTTGGCAATGTTATTTGGCACCTTCTTTGGAGAAACCCACTTTGCTTTCTTGTTTCTTTCTTGTTTCATTCTTTGTAAAATATTTTTATTTTTTAAAGATTTTATTTATTTTATTTAAGATTTTATTTATTTGTGACAGAGAGAGATAACTAGAGAGGGGGACAAGCACAGGGGAGCTGGAGAGGGAGAAGCAGGCTCCCTACTGAGCAGGGAACCCAACATGGCTCCCGATCCCAGGACCTTGGTATCATGACCTGAGCAGAGGCAGACACTTGGCTGAGTGAGCCACCCAGGCACCAGGCATTCCTCTTTCTTTTTTTTCTTCTTTCTTTCTTTTCTTTCTTTCCTTCCTTCTTTCTTTCTTTCTTTCTTTCTTTCTTTCTTTCTTTCTTTCTTTCTTTTCTTCTTTCTTTCTTCTTTCCTTCCTTTTTCTTTCTCTCTTTCCTCTTCTTTTAATTAAGAATAAAAAGGTGGGGGGGCACCTGGGTGGCTCAGTTGGTTAAGTGACTGCCTTCGGCTCAGGTCATGATCCCAGAGACCCGGAATCAAGCCCCACATAGGACTCCCTGCTCGGCAGGAAGCCTGCTTCTCCCTCTCTCAGTCCCCCTGCTTGTGTTCCCTCTCTGGCTGTGTTTCTCCCTGTCAAATAAATAAAATCTTAAAAAAAAAAAAAGAAGAAAAAAAAAGAATAAAAAGGTGGGGTGCTAGTTTGTTTTGCTACTTTGTTTACCATTCTAATTTTAGTGCTCTGGGCGTCAAAGGCAGGTTTGAGATAAAAATGACAGCTTTCCCCATATAGCTAAGAGCATGGTACTGTCTGAGATAAGGACCTTTTCCCACCTGGGGACAATTTTCCAGAAAGGGTGCTCAGCTATTTAGGAGGTTCGGGGGTGACAAGCAGCCCTGGCTTGAAGCCAAGAGACCTGGTTCTGTCTTTGGCTTGGTCACAGTCAGCCTGTGTTCTTGAAAAACCACGTTAACCTCTCCCAGCTTCTGACCCCTTGTGTGTGAAGGAAGGTGTGCTGCCCCTACCCCAGCACTCCCGCAGAGCTCAGGGCTCCCTCCCTGGGGATCAGCTGTCCTGACAGGTTTGCAGCTGAGGACCCTGAGGCAGTGTAGTAACACCCTTAAAGTGCTTAGTTGAAAAGTGGGGCACTTTGTAAACTGTGAAGTGCTCTATCTACACCTACTTTCGCCATGCTCTTCTGTTAGCACAAAGAAATGCTCACAAATTATTATAGGGATGCCCTGTTGAGGTCTTCTGAAAAAAAAAAATCAAAAACAGAAAGGACAAGTAAAGAAACACCTAGATTTTTCTCCATGAACTCTCGGTGATGCACCGACTGAATGGATCTGAAAGTGCTAGAATCACGAGATTCTAGGGCAGGAGGCAGCATTTTGCCACCGTCTGTGCTCTTTGTGGCCAGAAGACTGCACCCATCCACCTAGACCCACCGTCTTCTGCCTCAGAGTGGAAGCTCAAGGTCCCTGTTCTGGGTCCTCTCTGTCCTCACAGGGACACTGGTGCTCTGCCAGGGCTCTGTACCGGCCCCAGGCCATCCGTCCGGCAACTGTAGCTGTTGGGGGAGCAGGTGTCCAGATTGTGGGCGGCACTCCCACGGAGCCAGGAGGGCACAGAATTAAGCGACTGCCTTCGTACCCACTTTAATGCCTGCTCTGCCCCCAAAGAATGGCGCTCTCTGGGGCAAGCATCACTTTGTTTGTCTTTGAAGAGGATGTCTTAGCTGCCGTTTTCCGGGAAAGAAACTTAGTGATGGAGATTTGCATGCAGGACGTTTCAGGCGCGGGGCTGGTGGGAGCAGCGGCACCTGTAAGGAAATGAGGGGGTGGGAATGAGCAGCGGGGAGAAGCAGAACGTCCACGCCAACCAAACCCCACAGCCCCGTGGATTCTATGGGGAGCTCTGAAGCTGGACTGGCCCTGCAGGGTTGTCCCATCTTGAGGCAGGTGCTGGGCCTTTGCATACCCACACAGGCTGACCCTGGGAGGGGAGGCAGCTCGCCTGGACCACAGGCAGTTCCTGGAGGGGACTCTGCTGGGAATCTCCAGACAGCAACTTCCCAACAGTGGGGAAATGAATCCTGAAAGGCGGCCTGGACAGCACACCACAGCGTCCTTTATGGAGGACAATGATCTTTTCTCCATCCGAGGGCTGGGGAGGATTTGATAACATGGCGTCTGGGAAGCCCCACACACAGCACCACGTGACCACACGGATACACCTGCAATGATCACTGTCACTTAGCTTCATTAGATGATTGCCTCATAACACCTGCATTGTGATGTTCTGTTTAACTTATTTACTTCTCTCCTGTTCTACTGTGAGCTGCTTAATAAAAACAGCCTTTTTTTTTTTTAAACTTTATATCCATTGGCCTGAGCACAGACCTTGGCTCATAAAAAAAACCTCTTAATAAATCACTGTAAAATGGGAGTATGGATCAAGGGATGGGGTCACGTGAGAATGGAGGCCACAAGGAGGATGGTCTGGGGCTGCCTTTGGGGCGCCAGGTGGCACCCCATTGTCTTTATCATCACAGCAGGTGAAAGCCGTGTGTGACTGCTGTCCTCTGCTCTCTCTCCTAGTCGCTCTGGGCTCATGGCAGTCCCTGACCCCCTCTGCAGTAGTTGTGGACCCATCCATCAGAAACTTCGACGTTGCCCACATCAGCACTGCCACCACCAGTGACTTCTCTGGTGCCAGAGACTTCTGTTTGTTGGGTAAGAGGAGTTTCCCACCACTCTCCCACCCTTAGGGAGGGTGATTGATTGGGATGGGGCCTCACAGAGTGCTTCTCAAGCTCCTGATCTCAGAAACAAATGGGAGACTCCAAGATGACCTGGAGTGCTGGGGAAGGAAGGGATGAGCCTGGGGACAAGACCCTGGGTGGGCCCTCCTCTGCTGTCTGCTCATCCTCCTGCAGAGGAAGCCCATGGTCACAGTCTCCAAGGGGAGAAGCTAGCCAGAAAGTCGGCAACATTGAGCCAAGTCAGAAGACAGATGAGAGGAAGGATCTGGGGGGCTAATCTGAGACAGAGGAGATGAGCAGAAGCAATGGGAGCCGTCCCCAGATTATAGGTGGGCCATTATGGCAAGGAATAAATACAGCCGTCCTGGCCAGGCTCTTGGGGCAAAGCTAAGACTATGGATAAAACTCAAATTTCAAGAGACATTTCCCAGAGCAATATAAAAAAGCTTCTAATGGGCAAAGATGTCCGCAGATGCATACTTCTTTTAAAAGGTTTCTGGTCACTAGTATTTAAACAAAGGTTAGATAGTAACTGGAAAAAGATGTTCTACAAAGATTTTAACTTTTGCAAGAGCCTGAGATTGGGTGACATTCATACTCCTCTAATTCTTTGATACATGAGTCACCTCACCTACAAGGTTGGAGAGCAATATGCACAGCTTACAGAAAGGTCATGTATGGATATACAGGTTGTGCACAGCACAACTCTGGGTGCTTCCATAGCACGGACTGAGCTATGAATAAATCTTTACACAGTTCACAACTTGCCCAAGTGAATGAGCCAACACCATCTTCACAGCTGTTCTAAGGACTGAACATCCTGAATACCGTGAATAAATTATCTAGTGCAGGACCTGGTACAGACGGGAAAGGACATAATCCCTGGTGGAAAAGAGTGGGTCTGATGGGGAAGCTGGAAAGGGAGATGAAGCTGAAGAAGAAGGCAAGGGCTGGAGCCCGGAGAGCCTTGTCTGGTATGACTTAATCTGAGGCCTTTGAGGAACCATGAAGTTGCTTCAAACAAATAAGAGCACTTTTGTGAATTAAATAAACTATCAAAAGCCTGATTTTTGTGTGGAAAATACATTGATGGGAGAGTTAGGTATCCCCTAACCGCAATTCTAGTCTCAGACCCTGGCATAGTGCCAGGGATGTATACTGGGTACTCCAATGAATAAGTCAATGATTGCATAGATGGATGAATGCATGTGTGGAGATGAATGGATGGTTGAATAGATGGATGCATGGATACATGGATGGAGACAGAGATGGATGGATGGGTGGATGGAGGGACATAGATGGATGGGTGGGTGGATGGATGGGTGGATAGATGGAGACATGGATGGATGGAAACATGGATGGGTGGATAGATGGATAGATGGAGACATGGATGGATGGGTGGATGGATGGGTGGAGACGTGGATAGATGGGTGGATGGATGGATGGATGGATGGGTGGGTGGAGACATGGATGGGTGGATGGATGGATAGATGGAGACATAGATGGATGGGTGGGTGGATGGGTGGGTGGATGGATGGGTGGATAGATGGAGACATGGATGGATGGAGACATGGATGGGTGGATAGATGGAGACATGGATGGATGGAAACATGGATGGGTGGATGGATGGATAGATGGAGACATAGATGGATGGGTGGAGACGTGGATGGATGGATGGATGGATGGATGGATGGATGGATGGATGGAGACATGGATGGTGGATGCATGGGTAGATAGATGGAAGGACACATAAGTGGTTGGATGGGTGCATGGATACATGATTAGATGGATAGCTTGATAGATGTATGACTAGATGGATGTGTGGACTGATGGATGAATAGATTCAAGGATGCTTGGCTGAGGCATCATCTCTGATACCCAAGGCTCACTCACTTCTTATTCTGTAGAATGTTCCCGTCACCAGGCCTGCCTCGTCATCACTCTGCAGACCCTACCTGGTGCTGTGAGGTGTGTATTCTATGCTGACACCCAGATCTGCACACATAGCCTGCAGGCCCAGAACTGCCGACTTCTGCTCCGTGAGGAAGCCACCCACATCTACCGGAAGCTGAGTGAGTCCCCCTGTGCCTTTGCAGCTCTCCCGGAGAGTCTGGATATAGCTGGGAGGGACTGTCCAGGTGTGGGCTGACTTGTGGCCAATGGCTGTTGAGGTTCTCTAGAAAAAATTGGCCAAAGTTATCTTGGGATAGGTGGCATTCATTTGGGAGAGACTGAAGGAAAGCGAAAACCCTGCTCTCTGTGCCACCTTTCTTCACTTATTCGAGTTCTGGAAACCATTTGGCTTTGAGTTTCTTAGTAAAGTAATCAAATAGACCATTTTTTGTAACCATTTTATAGTTTAGAACGTTATGCCACATGCCTGATCCTCAAACCATTCCCTTGAGGTGGCAAGATCAAGGTTTTATCCCCATCTTAGACATCAAGAGACTCTGGCCCAGAGAATTTACTTCTGCGATTTCGCCCCTCTAATGATGACAACAATGGGAGCTTGGAGCCGGTTTTCCTATCTCTAGATGCAGTCTCCGTGTACAAAACCACACCATCTAACAACCGTGGCCACAGTGGAGAGCGCAGCTGCTCGTGGCTCAGTTTCATTTGAAAAGATTCAGTAAGGTGTTACAAGTCACGTGTTGTGTTTGGTGCTGGGGATCCAGGGAGGAAGCTGGCAAGGGGAGAAAACATAGAACTCTAAGAAATCATAGAAGTCCATCACAGAGTGCAATAGGTAAGACCTGTGTAACGGGAGACGTGCGAGCTGGAGGCTGGGGCAAAGCCCCTCCCCCAGTAGACATGCTCATGGGACGAAATTAATGACTTTTTAAAACGTTGCCTACTTCCGCCATCTTATCTTCTAGAACAGAGATTGGCCGACTTTCTCTGCAAAGGGCCAGATAAATATTTTAGGCTCTAAGCATGTTATAACTACACAACTCTACCACGTTAGCAAGAAAGCAGCCACAGAAAATACGAAAATCAGTGGGTGTGGTTGGTTCAATAAAACTTTATTTACAAAACCAGGCAGCAGCTGGATTTGGTCCCACCCTGCCTTAGAGCTCTGGTGGTCCCCAGGCCTGTCTTGATTCGGAGGTATCCTCCTCTTCTGCCCCCTCCTCCACCTCAGCCCCCAGACCATGAGAGTGCTCCCCATGCCTGGGAGTACTGGGATTCCTGTGTGCTGTGGTCTCAGGCCTATAGTCTCACATCTTGTCTTCTACCCAGACACTCATATGTTTAGTCGAGTTAGATTTCAATAGTCTATTTCACCCATAGTGTAGCTCATTTGCGTGGTGATCTTGCTGAGGAGAGATGACTCGCTTTGGGGTTTGGGTTCCATGAAACAAATAAGAGTGTTTCTCTATTAATTCTGTGTAACTCGAGTTCAATGTGAAAGGTCACCTCCAGCTGAAGATGCGTGCCTGTGTGTGGATACACATTGTCTGTACCTTGTGCACACATACAGCTCTGGATAATTTTCTTTACCTACGGAGTCCTGTGGCCTCGATACAGGGCTATTCTAGAAAGAATCCATCAGTTTCTGGAAAACAGTTTAAAAGAGAGAGCTGCACATCTAACAATTTCCCCATGTTGGATCTCATTCAGTCTGGGATTCATTGGGCAGCCTCTGGAGGGAGGGCTGAATACCACTGTCCCTGGGAAAGCAGGCTTGCATTCCCTCGAAATTCTTTTGCTTTTGTATTTTGTGTCTTTGCTCCTTCCTTCAGAGAGTGCCCCGTTCATGAAATGTGGCTGTTTTCCTGTGAAGCAGGGGGACAAAGTCTAAAGGTTCTGCTAAGTTAGCACCCGCAGGCCTGAATATTTGCTTGAGGTCCTGTGATTTACCACTGAAGCAGGAAAACTTGTGAGAAGGAGCTATGGGCTGAGACCAGCCATGACTTACAACTGAGACTAGATTAGAACATGCGACTCTTTCCTTGCATGCTGGCTTCAAACTAGCATTGCAGGGGTTTTGCAGCAGAAAGAATTTCCTCACTGTTTCCAACCTTCCTTCCCCCTCCTCCCCTCCCCTCTCCTCCCTTTACCCTTTCTTTTCCCCTTTCTTTTTCCCCTCTCATCCCCTACCCCTTCCCTCCCTCCCTCTCCTCTCTCTCTTTCTTGTTCTTTCTTGCTCTCTTTCCCTTTCTTTTCCTTCCTTCCTTCCTTCCTTCCTTCCTTCCTTCCTTCTTTCTTTCTCTCTCTCTTCTTTCTTTCTTTCTTTCTTTCTTTCTTTCTCTTTCTCTCTCTCTTTCTCCCTTCCTCCCTCCCTTCCTTTCTCTTTTTTTCTCTCTTTCCTCTCTCCTATTCCCTCCCTCCCTCTAGTCCATTCACTGGCTCCTAGATGGAGCCCCTGCCCCTTGCAGGCACTGGGCTCAGAGCACCACAGTCACCATGTAGTATTTGGCCCCAAGATCCTTGTGTTGTCGAGGCTGCTATCATTCCTGCTTTGCCAGGAGAAACTGAGCATCAGAAGAACTAAGAAGTTTCCCCAAAGTAGCTGGTGCATATAACCTAAAACAGGTGTGCCTCCTCTGGGGACTGTGCATTGACCAGCTCCTCCCCATGATGCTCCCCGGTGGCGGTGGCCCGGAGTCATGGACACACAGCATCCCAGGGGTTCTGAGGCTTCACAAGGTTGGCAGCCTGGATGGGACTGTCATTTGCTGTGGGGGCTGTCCTCTTGACTGCAGGGCGTGTAGCAGCATCCCCCGCCTCTACTCATTAAATGTCAGTAACCAGCATCTCTCAGAGACCTGGTGACAACCAGGCGGTCTCTGGAAGTGATCGTGCCCCCTGGGGATGGATGAAATCACCTCCAGCTGAGCCACCGTGTGGCACCCAGCTTGAGGAATGGGCAGACGTCTGCCTGTCTGTCTGCCTTCTCTCTGGTGCGGATAGTGGAGGGTGCAGACCCTCTCGTGGAGGGTGTGGACAAAGTTCACAGCCAACAGCGGAGCCCAGCAAACCAAACACACTTGTGGGAAATAATAAGGAATTCCCCCTCTCCGCCCCTCTCTCTCTCACACACAGGCAAAGAGAGAGGGAGGGAGCTTGAGAAAGAGAGAAAACATCTCTTCACCGGCATTCAGTACTTCCTTTGCACCAGGCCCTGAGCCCAGTGGGGAATCAGACACAGGCCCCTTCCAAGTCCCAGAAAATGGTATTTGGCAAAGAGCCAGGGTCCCAACAAAAGTTGATTGACTCAATCACTGAGTGGGAGAAACTGTGGTGGAGGAGATAAGAACCCCACAGGAGAGAGGCTGATGGGCAGGCCTTGGTTAGCATTACAAGGCAGGGGGGAAGGCTTTGGAGGGGGAGCTTAGAAGGCAGGCTGGCAGGAGGCACTGGCTTTGGCCTGAGAGGCCTAATGGAATCTGAGGCCCAGAAGGTGGGGAGGGAGGCCTTTTCAGGCCTCTAAGCCCAGTGCCGGGGAGGGGCAGGGCCTGGAGAGCCCCCCCCCCCCAGTTGCCCTGGTGGTGGGGGGGGTCCAGAAACCCTTTGAATCCTACAACTTAAAGTCCTGGTGCTCCCCATCCCTGGCCCCTACCTCTGTTTTCTTACCAGCAAAATGCCAATCCTGAAATCCCAAGGTTCTAAAAGTTAGAAAACAATTTTTTTGTGTGAGTTTGCAGAAAACTTATTTGTTGGCAACATCTGACCTCAAGTGCCTGAAGAAATCATAGTCTTTATCCATCGCTGTTAGTCTGAGTGGTTTACACCCTGCACCCCAGAAGTCGCTGACACGTCTGAGGGTAGGGCCTGACTCCAGACCCCTCTGGGGGAATTGGCTGAACATTGCACTTTCTGTGTCTTTCTGTTCTTTTAAAAATCCCAATACCTCCAAATGATTGCCCACTTCTGGCCCCTATGTGCTGAGTAAGGGGTTGCGGGCCTGGGTTAGGCTCTGCCGAACCTCTGGGTAGGAAGAGTCAGCGAGGCAACACACATAGGGAAGGGATCTGTGCCGTGCTCTGCAGACATTCAGTGCCTGGTAAACATCAGCTGTATTTGCTATTATTTTTTTTTTATTTCACCGAGAAGTAACCTGGCCAGACTCCGGCTCTCGGGGTTGAATGAACTGATGTTTTTTCAAGTGTAAAAGGGCAGTGTTTTGTAAGAATAGAGCACCCATGGTTGTCTCTTCCCCTGCCACCCTCCCCCTCCCCACAGACATCCCTTTGCTCGGCTTTGGGACATCTGCGCCTTCTGTGACCATCGCCCCCCATGGCTGGCTACTGGGCAGGTCGAAGGCCATCCAGGTGGGCAGCGCCTGGAAACAAGTGGATCAGTTCCTGGGGGTTCCGTATGCCACCCCGCCCCTGGCAGAGCACCGCTTCCAGGCCCCGGAGCCCTCGAACTGGACAGGGTCTTGGGATGCCACCAAGCCACGGTGAGGATCTTGTGGAATACAGCTTGGTGAATGCCCAGAGAACTCCTCTCCCATGAGAATGCATCGGAGTGAGAGCTGGGGTCAGAGCAATGCGTTCCAGTTTGAGGGGGGCATGGGAGTGGGCGGTGTAGCAGTTGAGGTGGCATTAAGGGCTCTTACAGATAAACCCTCCAAATATTCTTTTGCTCCTGCAATGTGCATTTGGTGATGCAGGGCGGGGAGCATGTTCTCCCTGCAGTGATTCCGGGATCCCGGCTATGAGGCTCTGCCGTCCTCAGCATGAAGACATTGAGGGCCTGAACTCGGGCAGAGGCAGGAAAGTGGGGAAAGCCACGGTAGTTAAGTCCCCACTGTGGCGACAGAAAAGGACTAAACATGCGCTAATCAGGGTGCTTTCCATGTCAGGGTGGACCCACGCAATGGCTTTGACTGGACAGTAGTTGGAGAGCTGGAGAGTAGGGTGCCCAGCACAGATAAGGTCGGGGGCCTGGGGAGTCAGCTCTGGGGTGGGTCTGGTCTGGCCGCCCGTGAGCGTGTCCCAGACACAGTCTCAGCTCCTGTGCCCGGGGATGCTCAGCCTAGCACGTTCGGGCCCTGTCCTGATGGGGAAAGCAGCTCAGACTCCACACCCAGTGACAGGTCTGCACGCTTGTGGCAAGGAAGGGCCAAGATCCCGAGCAACACCCATGCTCCCCGTCTCTGTCTTGGGTATCCTTCCTCTGAGCGGGCAGCTTGTCCCTAGAGGTGTTCCCCCGCAGGCTGCGGCAGACATGGGCGTCCCGCCGTTTCTTCCCTGCGTTTGCCACTTCCTTTTCCCATTTCCAGAAGGGGCCTAATCCTACAGAGCTGATGGTCCATTGGGCCTTTGGACAGGGTGTAGTGGGTTCTGGCCGGGGGTGGCCGGTGAGAAGGGAAGACGGGGCGTGTGTCTTTGGTTGTTTACCTGGAGGTCATACGGTCTGTCTCCCCAGGGCCAGCTGCTGGCAGCCGGGCACCCAAGCACCCACGGCTCCCGGAGTCAGTGAAGACTGCTTGTATCTTAATGTGTTTGTTCCTCAGAATGTGGTGAGTTTGGAAGCCTTTGACTATCTGTTCTGAGAACTGCCGCGTTAGACACCCCCGTCCCCAGAGCTGCAGGGATCATTCACCCCTCTCCTTTGTGGCCTGCCCAGGCTCTGTGCCCCCACTGCTGTTCTTACTGGTTCTTGGCTTTGTGACTTTGTGGCCAAGACAAAGCAGGGGGTCCTGGGTCCCCTCCCCGTCTCACCTGATCCTCCCCACATCCTCAGGCCACCCCCAGAGCAAATGGGGCATGGTTGTCCCATTTCAGTTCTCCAAGAAATCTTCATAAAGGGCCAGTGTTGGGGGGCACTGCTCTAGGGGGGACAGAGAAGTGACTAAAGCAGAGTTGCTGCCCTCAGGAGTTACACTGTAGTGGGCAGGGCAGAAACCAATACACAATGAGTATTAGACAACTGTGGTGTAGATGAGACTCTGAGGAGAAGCTGAGGAGGGGACACAGCGACGGGAGGTGCTGGGTGGAAGTCAGGGGCTGCCGTCTGAGCCGGGCGAGGGGAGGAAGGTGCGAGCCAGGCAGTGGGTGAGGGTCAGCGACACAGGGTCTCTGAGAGGGTGAGAGAACCCCAGTCGGGGAGGGTGGAGCCTGACCGCAGCTGGTCTCCCAATGAGGAGACGAACCCCCACTGTCCGTGGTAGACCCTAAGACTGACCCTTAGGGGCATCTCCACTTGGACTCTTGTTTGGAGGGCAGTTCCGGAGGGCGAGGTTTAGGACTGTGACCTGGACAGAGTGATTTGGAGCCCAGATCTGCCTAAGTAACAGCCATGAGCCTCATGTTCCCTGTTTGGGTTTCCTGCTGGGGGGAAGGGTCAGAGGGCATGAGAGAATAAGGCACCGATGAGTTTTAGGAAACATGAGTTTCTGGGGACACCAACGCGGTATTGATAGATGTGATGATACCTGGGACCGGGCCACAGCTTCCTGGGCCCCCAGCCTACTAGCATCTAGAGGTCACCTCGCTTTGGACGTCTGACCTCGGCAAGCTGGTCTCAGTGAGCTTTGTCATGAGGCCCGCCACATGTGAAAGTTCTCATAGACTGTGCAACTCCGCATGGAGCCCAGTGGGAGGGAGACAGTGGGTCCCCTCTGCCCAGCCCTGGCCACCCCGTACCTACGATGCTGGGTTAAGGTCTGGCTCCCAGCTAGTGTCCCACTGACCACTGCCTCACTGGCCTAGAGAAGGTAATTATTTTACGTGCTCCGGTTACTGGTTCTGCAAGTGGAAGAGAACTTACCACCCTGAGCCTCTGTGTTCACATCCATAGAAGGAAGTGCTTATAGTCATTAGAGCATCTACCTATGGGGTGGAACTGGGGTGTTGGAAGACTACACAGCTCCAAGCGACGGACTCCAGGTCTGCAGCGGGCTGACCTTTTCGCCACCTGCTGGCTTTGCAATGTGAGGAAAGCATCCACTCTTCCTGGCCCTCAGCTTCCTTATCTGTGACGTCAGCCTTATTAGCTGGCGAGGGCTGTTCTGATAGAGCACCGCTGGCTGGGAGCCGAAACAACAGAAGGATATATTTTCAACATTCTGAAGGCAGAGATCAGGGGTCAGCGGGGCTGGTTCCTTCCGAGGTTGCTCTTTGTGGCCCATGGATGGTCATGTCCTCCTCCCTCTGTCTCCACATGGTATCCCCTCTCTGTGTGTTTCCATCCAAATTCCCCCCTACTCCTGAGGATCCCAGTCATATGGGATTAGGGCCCACTAGCTCAGTCAGCTCCTGTGAGATGCTCTCCAAATGCAATCACATTCTGGGGTCGTAGAGTCAGGGATTCAGCCTGTGAATTTTAGGCAGACACAGTTCAGCCTGTAACATAGGACTAAGTGTGCCCACGTGGCGGAGTTGACAGGAAGAGTCGTGGGTAGGCTCAAAATCTAACACCTTCTTGGGAAAGGTGTCCTCGCCAAGCTCTGGTAGGTGAGAACGGGTCAACCTGTGACCTCACATTTCTCCACTCCCCACAGGCGCCCAACGCCTCTGTGCTGGTTTTCTTCCACAACGCTCTGGAGGGGAGGGGGACTGAAGGACAGCTGGCCATCGACGGCTCCTTCCTGGCTGCTATTGGCAACCTCATCGTTGTCACTGCCGGCTACCGCGTGGGTGTCTTCGGCTTCCTGAGTTCTGGTAAGTCGCTGGCGTGGCCGGGGATTGCTGACCCCCTGAGCTGAGGGCCACTCTGTGTGTGTTCTTCCCAAAGCCCCGTCCCTTCACAGCCCCCCGGGCCTCCTCCAGCTGAGCTGAGCACTCGGTGGAATGTTCCCCAAGCCCATGAGACCCTCCAGCAGTGCTGACACCCACCCCCGAGCGTAATCATTGCCACTGATTTATCTTACTACGTGCTGAAGCTGTTCCAAGTACATTACGTGTTGTAGCTTGTGGGGTGTGTGTGTGTGTGTGTGTGTGTGTGTGTGTGTGTGTGTGTGTGATCTGAGGCCCCAGATGGTTAAACACTTGCTAACATCAATAGTCAGGGAAGATCAGAGCCAGCATTCACCACCGGGGTTGACTGACCCAAGGGAATGATAGGATGGACTATAGTCCTGGGCCCACAGGGACATTGTTTGACTCTGCATCAGGGCTGCCTGAGTGATGCTTCCTGTTTCCTCTCTGACGCCAGCCTTGCTTGTGAATATCGGCCTGTCCCCCATCCAGTCGCAGGACTGTTTGTCACCTTAGTTCCATCCTCCGCCTTCCCCACAGCACCTGGGGCAGAACTGAAGCCCGGTCAGCCCCATTGCCCATCTTTTCCTCCGTGTCCAGCGCCTCCGGTGGGTGGGACACTTGTCAGACAGCTGTGGCCGGGGACAGACACACAGGTCTGGAAATCTGAAGAGCCAGCAGCCAGCTCTGCCATTCATTGTCTATGTGACCTTGGCTAAAGCCCTTCATTTCTGAGTCTCAGTTTTCTCCTCTATAAAATGGTGATGGTTTTACCCAACAAGCGCAGTTACATGAGGCTCTAGTGAGGTTGTACATGTGAAAGGGCTTTAGATACTACGTCGGGCCCTCTGGGTAGGCACTGAACTTCATCTCTCTTCTCGAAGGATCTCATATAAGACCCAAATGCTTGCTACCTGCTACGTCAGGATGGGCAGGTGGAAGGTAGCATGGGAAGAATAATGGACTCATCTAGAATGAGGCCCAGTAGGTAGGCATCCAGCCTGGGCAGAAACTCCGGAGTGCTGGGGAATGAGGACTGGGTACACTATGTGGCATGAGCCCTTGAGTGCCAGGAAGAAGATTCTAGGCCTATATGACAACCACAAAGTGGGCACCAAGTTCAGACAAAATACAACCAGCTGCCAATGAGGGAAATGTAGATGGTCCACAGATTTCAGATTTTCCTTCCGAGGGAGCAGGGTCAGCTGCCAGAGCACTAAAAACTCTGCCTGGGTTTTCTTTCCTCTTTGCAAACATATGACTGACGATTTGATAAGTCCATAGCTCCCGTCTCTGAAGAGGTGGGTGAAATTCAGACATTATGCAGTTGAACGTGATCAGGGGGAGCTTTCCACAGACAAAACTGACTCCTTGGCTCCCAGTCTTGGGAGGAGAGAGAATTTCCATATGTTAGCCATGCCTGCAGGATGGGGGATGACGATTTCATGGCCTGTAATCTTGTTGAGAATGTGTGTGCTTCTGGCAAGGCAAACTCATTCCTGCTGCTGGTGGAGGCAGTGTCAGGGGAGGCAAAGGAAGTTTCCAGAACACCCAGCCCACCTCATTCCTGACCTGGAATGCCGCCTGTTCATTGTGCTTAAAGCAAAACTGTCAGCGAGAGGGGAGGAGAGTTACACTAGGGAGTGCCTGCCTCTACCAGACATTTCTCCTGGGTCACCTCCTTTCATTCTCAAGGCAGCCCTGCCAGGCAAGTCCGGAGCGGAGGTGTGGCAGATGACTCCGCGAGGCTCAGGGAGGTTGAGGAACTCGGGGTGTTAAATCCTATGGGTCAGACAGTGAGGAGAAACGTCTTGTAGCTTGCTCCCTGGAGGTTTAGAAATGCCCTTTGGATTCCCTGTTCTTCTGAGTACAGAGCAGGATAGGTCTTTCATGTGCATTGAGCCACAGACCGGTTCTCTTTGCTCTATTTACTAGACTTTCTAGCTTCCCCCGCATTCCTGGGCTTTTGCCTGCCTTAACTGAGCCTCCCTGCGGCTCTGCCAGGAGAGGGGAGCAATGTATCTGTTGAGAAACCAAGACACTGAAGCACTAGGATAAAAAACACAGCCTCTGGACCTCCCACAGCCCCGGGGGATGCTTCAGAAGGGGAAGGGAATGGGCCTGTGAGTCTGTGAACCACCCCCTCCCCCAGAAAATTTGTGATGCAAGCCCACTGTACCAATGAAAAAAAATAGCTAATAGATTTTACCATTTAGAATGGCTTTAAGTTTACAGAATAACTGAGCAGAAAGTACAAAGAGTTCCTATAGACGCCACCCCTGCCTCAGTTTCCCCTCCCGTCGACACCATGCATTTTGTGGCACCTCTGTTACGATCGATGAGGCAACACGGGTAGGTTAGTATTGACTCAAGTCCACAGTTCCAGTAGGGCTCGCTCTTTGTGCTGTCCTCTCTATGGTTTCGATATATGTCTAGTGACACATGTCTACTATTATGAGCCACACATAAGAGTTTCGCTGCCCTAAGACTTCCCTGTACCTCTCCTGTTGTTTTTCCCCTTTTCCATTTTAAATACTTGGATGCTGCCATTCGAACATAGGTCTGGAAAGAGACTGGCTACTCTGAGTGCCGGCCGGAGGCCAGGGTCCTGCAGGACCGGCTTGGCATCCACGCAGAACGGGGTCTGAGAGCCCCTCGGCTGCACTATGGACTTGAGGGTTCGGGGCACTTCCTTCCCTCTGCCGCCACTCCCATGCTGCCTGTCTCTCAGATGACGCTAGGACATAAAGGGGAATGACAGGGGAACGTGAGCGGTAGGCAGACTCCTGGCCCCTCGCCCAGCACCCAGCAGGGGCTCACAAGAGCTAATGCCCTTTTCCTTTCCCTGGGCCCGGTCAGGGCTCCTTGCAGGCAGGGCTGAGCTGTGGCCATGCCCCAGCGCTTCGTGGGGCCAGCAGCTGGCCCAGAGCTGCCCCTGGACCGCAGCAGCCACGACGGCCCCCGGCACAGGCTGAGTCTGGCTGAGCCGTCTCCGCCCGCCCGTGTCCCCCCCGTGATCAGCGTGTGTGGCATCCGCTGTCATAACCCTCACGGAACAGGGGCCTCTGAGAGCTTTAGACTTGGAGGAGGAGGAGTGGGGGGAGGGCAAAAACAGAAGTTCAGGCTGGGCCTATGGCTGATGAGACAAGTTTGTGTTCTCTGTGAGAAGTACTTCAATGGGGTCCTGGTTCCTCGTGAACCGAGCAATTGGAAAGGAAGTAAAGGGGTTGGTGGCAGGCTGGGGGAGAGCATTTCTGCAGCCTGGATCCTGCGGGGGGATAGACCCCGGGGGGCACGGGGCACAGTGACCATCCTCGTTCTGGCAAAGCAATGCAGCGAGGGGAACGGGGGCAGGCTGGGGGGTGCAAGCTCAGAAGAGTGGGGTGTCGGCCCTTAGGCCTGAGTAGGCTGTGGGGACAGAGGAGGTGTGCTGCGGCCAGGGAGGCTGACAGAAAGCCAAGTTAGTACCATCACCATTACGGCATGGCCCCCGGGGCCTCCCTGCTACCCTCCAGCCAGAAGAGCGGGCACGGAGTCCTGTCTCAGCGGCTGCCCCCAAATAGTGCAGTTTCTGCTACAAAAGCCATGTACTCTGCAAAGAACGTCTAGGAGACCTGTTCATTTCATTCAAGAAAAACTAGACTGTGTCTATAGTGCCTTATGCCGGGCACTGTTCCGTTTCCCTTACGATTGTTAACCAGTTCAATCATGCTGACAACCTGAAGAGATAAGTAGGGTCACTACTTCCGTTTTGCTGATAGGGGAAATCAAGTCACACTAGGTAATGTGTCCAGGGCGCCTCAGTGATGGTAGGTGGTGGGGCAGGGGCTGCTCCCGGTCTGGTTCACCTGTGTGCTGGGCCACCTCACCTGCTTCTCAGCGACCATCAGCAAGGCCAGGTAGACCTGTTGTGAACCCAGAACTGCACCAAGGAGCTTTAGAGGGAGACTTGGAGACATCACATGAGCAAGCGAGGACCAGTTAGGGAATGGGGGAGCAGCTGGATATGGCTGGGATGGTTCTGACCAATGGAGGTGGTGGGGCAGAGCAGGGCGGCTTTGGTGGATGGGGGACACCTGCTCACCTGTCTCCCTACTGGGCTCTGTGTGCAGCTGGCAGGGAGCCCGGCCCCGGTGTCCGCCCCAGGGACACGACACAGCTCACGTATGTGGCAGGACAGAGCCAGGAAGAGACTTTGAGGAGGCCTTGGGGGCCCGGCCACAGCAGGACAGAGGATGAACGTGGCCATAGTGGCTGGGCGAGGGTCAGTGCTGGGAAATGAAGAGAAGCCAGGCTGCTTGTATGGGCAGAGGTCATTTATAGAGGATCGTAAAAGGCAGGAAGAGACATTTAGACTTGACTCTCGGCAGGAACGGGGGAGTTGGAGAGCTTTTGAGCACAGAAAGTTCCATAAATGGAAGACTTAATTTTTTTTTTTTAATGAAAATAACACAATGCCTCGCACATCATAGATTTTCCAACAAGTGTTGAATTGGATTGAGTGTTGGGACAGAGAGTTCCTAGTGTGCATTGGGATTTAAGTCCTGACTTTCTATTACATTTGCTTCTTGTGCTGAAATAAACATTTCCTCTTGAGTGTCAGGTTCGTCCTCAGTGAAGGAGGGGGTTGGAGCAGATACCCCGAGAGCAGCTGGCTTGCTGCCCCCATGGGCACGGCTGAGTGTCTGTGTCCCGGGGCCCATCTTGCTCTCCATGGGACCAGGCTCAGTGCCCAGCACCAGGCAAAGCCCCATCCAGACTGAAGAGCAGCCCTTGAAGGGCCCTCACCTCTGACTTCCTGGGGGTCTATAGACCCCACAGCGTCAGCACCACACTTAGGAAGCTGATCTATGGGAAGTCAGAGGCAGGGACAGCCAACCCCAACCCTCCTATATTGTTGCTGTTGCGAAATGCAGGTCACTTCCTGGACATGCAGGTCTGGGTCCCACTCAGGGGTACCCCGCTTTCCTGCCCCGCCTAAGACCTCAAGCCAAACATCCTAACAGGACAAAAGCATAATCTAGAACATCCATGGTGAGCACTGTGCTAATGTCTTCACCAAACCCAGGACACAAGATGCATTTGAAGAGATTCTGAGAGTCTCACCAGCTGGAAGAGTAATCTGTACTGTTATGTCCTCCGAGTGGGCGTTCTCATCAGCCTGGTGAACATCAGGGTGGGGAATCGATCGGGATGCAAGATTTTCCCATTCTTCTGTTTGGGAATGTGGAATCTTGTTGATAGTTTTTCACTGGAGTCTGAATCCTGTTACTGATAACTTGGTCATTCATCCACCTGACATTGACTAAGGACCAGCTCTGTGTCAGGTTTCAGTGGGGGCCATGGCTAGCAAGGAAGGCGATCCCAGCGTGACAAGTACCCTGAAGGGGAAACTTGCCTACCAGAGAGCCGCCTCTGAGCTAACCCATAGCTAAAACCTGAAGGACCTTTGGGCCAGAGGAGGAAGAGGAGGAAGGCCAGGGCGAGGCAGAGGGCTCCGGGCTGAGGAGAGCACATGTGCCCAGCACAGGCCTGGAAGAGGCTGGACTTGGGTGTTTGAGCTACTGATGAGAAGCCAGGCAGTTGCAGCACAGGGAGGAAATGAAGAGAAACAGGGCCCAAGAGAAAGCTGCCCATGGGGCCTTGAATATACTGGGAGAACTGAGATCATGTCCTAATGGGATGAGACGGGAGATTTTAGATAGGATAAGGCAGGGTGTGTGTGTATGTGTGTGTGTGTGTGTGTGTGTGTGTGTGTGTGAAAGAGAGAGAGAGAGAGAGAGAAAGAGACATGATCAAAATTACACATTTGAAAGACTAATGGGGGGGTGCCTGGGTGGCTCAGTTGTTAAGTGTCTGCCTTCGGCTCAGGTCATGATCCTGGAGTCCCAGATCGAGCCCCGCATCAGCCTCCCTGCTCAGCGGGAGGCCTGATTCTTCCTCTCTCACTCTCCCAGCTTGTGTTCCCTCTCTAGCAGTGTTTCTCTCTGTTAAATACATAAATAAAATCTTTAAAAAATAAATAAATAAAAGACTACAAAGAGGTGGGGCTCCTGGTTGCCTCAGTGGGTTAAGTTTCTGCCCTCGGCGCAGGCCATGATCTTGGAGTTCTGGGATTAAGCCCTGTGTTGGGCTCCCTGCTCGGCAGGGAGTCTGCTTTCCCTCTGCTCCTCCCTCTGCTCATGCTCTCTTGCTCTCAAATAAATAAACTCTTTTAAAAAATTAAAAAATAAATAAAGAGACTTTCAGCCCTTCCTAAAAAATTTTTTTAAGTTAAAATAAAAAAGACCACTGGAGATGTGGCATGGAAGATTCGTCAGAGGGAGAGAAGTGTGGATACAGGGGGCCAGGGAGAAGCCCTGAGGAGCTCAGTGGGGAAGAACCCAGAGCACCTGGGGAAGGGAGGGCTGGGGATGCAGCCTAGCAGGTGTCAGGGAGGGCCCTGAGGCTGTGCAGGAGCAGATCGGGTGGGCGGCATTGCATTAGAATTGCATATAAGAAATTCTGCAAAAGCTGCGTGCTCAGGGGACTTGGAATCGATTCCCTTTGGGACTCAATGCTCTCCAAGTGCCTTTGGTGAGGTAGCCGCCTGGAGATATGAGGGGCTGGGAGAGCACTCCGTGCCCCTGACACCCCTGAGTCAGCCCCATGTGGGTGATGACTGAAAGCATGGGAGCCGCTGGGGTTTCCTTGGGCAAAGTGTGCAAGTCTCGGCGTGAACCAGAACAAGGCGGGTATTTCAGAGTGGTTAGCCGTGAAGATGGACAAGGAGGACCCACTGGATTCAGAGGATGGCCAGAGGCCATGGGCACGTAGTGTCTCAAATGCAGTGCCCAAACACCGACAAGAGCATATTTCTGCTGTACTGTATATACATGGTGTGTGTGTGTGTGTGTGTGTGTGTGTGTGTGTGTGTGCATGTGCATGTTTCTGAATCACTACATTAAAAATATAGTGCTGAGCTTTCAATAAATATATACTGAATTCTATGAAAAAAGAATAAATCAGCTCAGCTGAGTGCTGCAGAAGGTCATGGGAGAAGAGGCAGTGGGAACTGAGGGAGAGCCTCAGCCATGCCTGGTCCTGCTCAGGGAGGAGGAGGCGAGGAGCGCCACCACTGCGGGCCAACACGTGGGGCATCCCTGCTGCAGTGCCAAGCCAGGTGGCGGTCTGCACGTGCCCCACCACCGATGTGAGCAGCCCCCCCTAGCAGGTGCCCTCGCCCATGTGGGAGAGCTGTGGCCCAGAGAAGTGGAATGATGATGGCAGGCTCTCCTAGCCGGCAAAGTCTGGGTGGGTCTGGTTCTGGGAAGCCATGCTGTTCCCACTGCCTCAACCTGTCCAGACACAAGTCCAGGCCCCCCACAGTCACCCAGACAACACTGCAGTGGGTAAACTCCAGGTGGTAAGATCCTAGAGGATAAAAGGCTTTCCTTTCTGCAGGCTCTGGTGAAGTGAGTGGCAACTGGGGACTGCTGGACCAGCGGGCGGCTCTGACCTGGGTGCAGACCCACATCAGAATGTTTGGCGGGGATCCTCAGCGCGTGACCCTGGCTGCAGACCGTGGCGGAGCCGACGTGGCCAGCATCCACCTTCTAAGCACCAGGGCTGCTGACTCCAGACTCTTCCAGAGGGTCATACTGATGGTGAGTCACCTGTTCTGCCTTCAGACTTGTTTTGGACCCTGGTGAGGTGAGGGAGCCTCACTTACTTCTTGAGACCAGTTGGCTTCGATTGCCTGGTGGACTTTATCCTTTGTTTTGAGTGTATTCCTTGGCCATCTTTCCATGGTCAGGTGATTCCAGGATGCTGTAAGGCTCCTCTGACTACTATCCATGAAGTGATGAAAATTCTAGATGAGGAAGTGTTTCCATTTTGGGAGACTTCCCAGTAGGGTTTAATTGTGTGAACTCTTGAAGACTTCCCTTGTCAAAAGACAGACACAAGAAGATGGAGAGTAGGATGAGAAGCTTTCTGGTGGGAGGAAAGCTACTGATGAGGGTACAGTTTAGACAAGATGATGCTAACTACACCTGACATTATTGCCCACAACAGGAGAGAAGTAGAACAAGAGAAGTCTCCTTGCTTTCCAGTGTTTCCCCCTGACCCTCTCAAGACTTAAACTTAAAAATCTTTCCTTATGCTGTCTGGGTTTTTCTTTTCTTTCTTTCTTTTTTTTTTTAAGATTTTATTTATTTATTTGACAGAGAGAAACACAGCTAGAGAGGGAACATAAGCAGGCGGAGTGAGAGAGGGAGAAGCAGGCTTCCCGCTGAGCAGGGAGCCTGATGTGGGGCTTGATCCCAGGTCTCTGGGATCATGACCTGAGCCGAAGGCAGTCGCTTAACCAACTGAGCCATCCAAGTGCCCCTGTCTCGTTTTTCAATAGCTCATGCTCCCATCTCCTGGCTGAAATTCAGTTCTGTGGCATTTCTTGATGGAGCACAATTGGGTGATTCATTCCTCTCTCTGAACCCTTCCACCTCTTTGCTATTTCCTTTGCCTAAGGTGGGAGGGGTGGCAGAGACCCCAGAGGTTGCCCCCCGTGGTTGCTGACTGAGCTGCCGGCTGCTCTTTGGTTAGACATGTGGGCAACCTCGTGTTGAGGCATGGCGCTCTCGAGTTTTGGCCAACTAAGTCATTGACTGTGGAATGAAGGCAAAGAATAGAACTCAGCACTCATGACTTTACTAGATGGTCTGAAATTCCTGCTGGGTGATGATGATGATAATGATGATGATGATGATGATGATGATGATGATGATGATGATGTTGATGATGATGATGATGATGATATAATCATACTGGTGATGATATAATGATTTTGATCATGACAGTAACTATTATGTAAGAAGTAACTTATTGCTCACAGCACAAGCCCTGATGGTTGGTATCACTGATTAGCTTCTAATTTATGGAGCGTCCAGTTTGTGCCAGGTGCCATGGTAGGTGCTGGAACTGTCATGCTAAATAATTCATGTCCTAGTTCTTGGGAAACTTCTGGCTTACTTAGGGGTAGGGGAAAACACTTAAAGCAGATATTTAAAAGAGGGTCTTAGCGCAGCTCAGAGAGAAGCCACTGACTAAGCACGAGGGAAGAGGGTGTGTCCAGGAACACTTCCAAGGAGAAGGTATGTCTGAGCAAAATGTTGAAGACGGTGCAGGTATTTCACTGCAGGAAGAGTTCTAGCACTAAGGGACAGCTTGGCTTCTCATTGAGACCTGCCAGTCCTATAATGCGATGGGGGACGGGACCTTCCTGGTTGGCAGCGATGGAGACTGAAGCAGGGAGCAGCTGGATTGCACTGAACACCTTGGCTTTCGTCCTCAGTTATAGGAGCCATTGGGGGGTTATGTTTGGTTTGGTTTGGTTTCCCATTTTAATCATTTTTAAGTGTCCAGTTTAGTGGCATTAAGTACCTTCACAATGTGGTGCAATCATCACCTCTAATCATTTCCAGAACTTTCCTTCATCTCTGTACCTACTAAATAATAATTCCCCATCCCTTGCTCCCTAACCCCTGATAACCACTATTCTACCTTCTGTCTCTATGAATTTGCCTAATCTAGGGACCTCTAGCAG